>CAKAJE020000099.1:0-56738 GCA_916610135.2 Macropis europaea | reverse complement strand
TACTCGGGTCTCTGTTTGCCCTACCATAGAACTTTAATAGTGCACATTATTCGCCATTTCATGCGCTTTGAGATGCCGCTTAGCCCAATACGCTATCTGAAATAGGAGCAACGTAAATTGAAAAATGTGATAGAATTTCCCTGAATTCTTATATTAACCAAAGTATAAAATGGTCTAATCTGGTCTCTGATTGCCCTATCATAGAAGGTTAATAGTGCATTTTACTCGCCATTCCACGCGCTTTAAGATGCCGCCTAGCCCAGTACGCTGTCTGAAGTGGAAGCGACGTAAATTGAACAAGTGTGATAGAATCTCGCTGAATACTTATATTAACCTTAATGTAAAATGATCTAATCGGGTCTCTGTTCGCCCTACCCTAGAAGTTTAATAGTGCATTTCACTCGCCATTTCATGCGCTTTGAGATGACGCTTAACCCAATACGCTATCTGAAATAGGAGCGACGTAAGTTGAACAAATGTGACAGAATTACGCTGCATTCTTATATTCACCTTAATGTAAAATGATCTCTTCGGGTCTCTGTTCTCCCTACCCTAGAAGTATAATAGTGCATTTCACTCGTCATTTCATGCGCTTTGAGATGGCGCGTAGCCCAATACGCTATCTCAAATAGGAGCGACGTAAATTGAACAAATGTGATAGAATTTCGCTGAATTCTTATATTAACCAAAGTATAAAATAATCTAGTCTGGTCTCTGATTGCCCTATCATAGAAGGTTAATAGTGCATTTTACTCGCCATTCCACACGCTTTAAGATGCCGCCTAGCCCAGTACGCTGTCTGAAATAGGAGCGACGTAAACTGAACAAATGTGATAGAATCTCGCTGAAGACTTATATTTACCTTAATGTAAAAAGATCTAATCGGGTCTCTGTTCGCCCTACCCTAGAAGTTTAATAGTGCATTTCACTCGTCACTTCATGCGCTTTGAGATGCCGCTAAGCACAATAAGCTATCTGTAATAGGAGCGTCGTAAGTTGAACAAATGTGATAGAATTACGCTGAATTCTTAAATTAATCATAATATAAAGTGATCTACTCGGGTCTCTGTTTGCCCTACCATAGAACTTTAATAGTGCACATTATTCGCCATTTCATGCGCTTTGAGATGCCGCTTAGCCCAATACGCTATCTGAAATAGGAGCGATATAAATTGAACAAATGTGATAGAATTCCGCTGAATTCTTTTATTAACCATAATGTCAAATGATCTAATCGGTTCTCTGTTCGCCCTACCCTAGAAGTTTAATAGTGCCTTTCACTCGTCATTTGCATGCGCTTTGAGATGCCGCTTAGCCCAATACGCTATCTGAAATAGGAGCGACGTAAGTTGAACAAATGTGATAGAATTACGCTGAATTCTTATATTAACCGTAATATAAAATGATCTAATCGGGTCTCTGTTTGGCTTATCCTAGAAGTTTAATGGTGCATTTTACTCGCCATTCCACGCGCTTTAAGATGCCGCCTAGCCCAGTACCCTACCTGAAATAGGAGCGACGTAAGTTGAACAAATGTGATAGAATTTCGCTGAATTCTTACATTAACCATAATATAAAATGATGTAATCGGGTCTCTGTTTGTCCTACCCTAGAAGTTTAATAGTGCATTTTACTCGCCAATTCATGCGCTTTGAGATGCCGCCTAGCCCAGTACGCTATCTGAAATAGGAGCGACTTAAGTTGAACAAATGTGATAGAATTACGCTGCATTCCTATTTATTAACCGTAATATAAAATGACCTAATCGGGTCTCTGTTTGCCTTATCCTAGAAGCTTAATAGCGCATCTTACTCGCCATTTCATGCGCTTTGAGAGGCCGCTTAGCCCAATACGCTATCTGAAATAGGAGCGACGTAACTTGAACAAATGTGATAGAATTTCGCTGAATTCTTTTTATGAACCATAATGTAAAATGATCTAATCGGGTCTCTGTTCGCCCTAGCCTAGAAGTTTAATAGCGCATTTTATTTGCCATTTCATGCGCTTTGAGATGCCTGTTAGCCCAATACGCTATCTGAAATAGGAGCGACGTAAGTTCAACAAATGTGATAGAATTACGCTGAATTCTTAAATTAATCATAATATAAAGTGATCTACTCGGGTCTCTGTTTGCCCTACCATAGAACTTTAATAGTGCACATTATTCGCCATTTCATGCGCTTTGAGATGCCGCTTAGCCCAATACGCTATCTGAAATAGGAACGACGTAAATTGAACAAATGTGATAGAATTTCCCTGAATTCTTATATTAACCTTAATGTAAAATGATCTAATCGTTTCTCTGTTCGCCCTACCCTAGAAGTCTAATAGTGCATTTCACTCGTCATTTCATGCGCTTTGAGATGCCGCTTAGCCCAATACGCTATCTGAAATAGGAGCAACGTAAATTGAAAAATGTGATAGAATTTCCCTGAATTCTTATATTAACCAAAGTATAAAATGGTCTAATCTGGTCTCTGATTGCCCTATCATAGAAGGTTAATAGTGCATTTTACTCGCCATTCCACGCGCTTTAAGATGCCGCCTAGCCCAGTACGCTGTCTGAAGTGGAAGCGACGTAAATTGAACAAGTGTGATAGAATCTCGCTGAATACTTATATTAACCTTAATGTAAAATGATCTAATCGGGTCTCTGTTCGCCGTACCCTAGAAGTTTAATAGTGCATTTCACTCGCCATTTCATGCGCTTTGAGATGACGCTTAACCCAATACGCTATCTGAAATAGGAGCGACGTAAGTTGAACAAATGTGACAGAATTACGCTGCATTCTTATATTCACCTTAATGTAAAATGATCTCTTCGGGTCTCTGTTCTCCCTACCCTAGAAGTATAATAGTGCATTTCACTCGCCATTTCATGCGCTTTGAGATGGTGCGTAGCCCGATACGCTATCTCAAATAGGAGCGACGTAAATTGAACAAATGTGATAGAATTTCGCTGAATTCTTATATTAACCAAAGTATAAAATAATCTACTCTGGTCTCTGATTGCCCTATCATAGAAGGTTAATAGTGCATTTTACTCGCCATTCCACACGCTTTAAGATGCCGCCTAGCCCAGTACGCTGTCTGAAATAGGAGCGACGTAAATTGAACAAATGTGATAGAATCTCGCTGAAGACTTATATTTACCTTAATGTAAAATGATCTAATCGGGTCTCTGTTCGCCCTACCCTAGAAGTTTAATAGTGCATTTCACTCGTCACTTCATGCGCTTTGAGATGCCGCTAAGCACAATAAGCTATCTGTAATAGGAGCGACGTAAATTGAACAAATGTGATAGAATTTCGCTGAATTCTTATATTAACCAAAATATAAAATGATCTAATCGGGTCTCTGATTGCCCTATCATAGATGTTTAGTAGTGCATTTTACTCGCCATTCCACGCGCTTTAAGATGCCGCCTAGCCCAGTACGCTATCTGAAATAGGAGCGACGTAAGTTGAACAAATGTGATAGAATTACGCTGAATTCTTCAATTAATCATAATATAAAGTGATCTACTCGGGTCTCTGTTTGCCCTACCATAGAACTTTAATAGTGCACATTATTCGCCATTTCATGCGCTTTGAGATGCCGCTTAGCCCAATACGCTATCTGAAATAGGAGCGATATAAATTGAACAAATGTGATAGAATTTCGCTGAATTCTTTTATTAACCATAATGTCAAATGATCTAATCGGTTCTCTGTTCGCCCTACCCTAGAAGTTTAATAGTGCCTTTCACTCGTCATTTGCATGCGCTTTGAGATGCCGCTTAGCCCAATACGCTATCTGAAATAGGAGCGACGTAAGTTGAACAAATGTGATAGAATTACGCTGAATTCTTATATTAACCGTAATATAAAATGATCTAATCGGGTCTCTGTTTGGCTTATCCTAGAAGCTTAATAGTGCATTTTACTCGCCATTTCATGCGCTTTGAAATGCCGCTTAGCCCAATACGCTATCTGAAATAGGAGCGACGTAAATTGACCAAATGTGATAGAATTTCGCTGAATTCTTAAATTAACCATAATATAAAATGATGTAATCGGGTCTCTGTTTGTCCTACCCTAGAAGTTTAATAGTGCATTTTACTCGCCATTTCATGCGCTTTGAGATGCCGCCTAGCCCAGTACGCTATCTGAAATAGGAGCGACGTAAGTTGAACAAATGTGATAGAATTTCGCTGAATTCTTTTATGAACCATAATGTAAAATGATCTAATCGGGTCTCTGTTCGCCCTAGCCTAGAAGTTTAATAGCGCATTTTATTTGCCATTTCATGTGCTTTGAGATGCCTGTTAGCCCAATACGCTATCTGAAATAGGAGCGACGTAAGTTGAACAAATGTGATAGAATTACGCTGAATTCTTAAATTAATCATAATATAAAGTGATCTACTCGGGTCTCTGTTTGCCCTACCATAGAACTTTAATAGTGCACTTTATTCGCCATTTCATGCGCTTTGAGATGCCTGTTAGCCCAATACGCTATCTGAAATAGGAGCGACGTAAATTGAACAAATGTGATAGAATTTCGCTGAATTCTTATATTAAACAAAATATAAAATGATCTAATCGGGTCTCTGTTTGCCCTACCCTAGAAGTTTAATCGTGCCTTTTACACGCCATTTCATGCGCTTTGAGATGCCGCTTAGCCCAATAGGCTATCTGAAATAGGAGCGACGTAAATTTAACAAATGTGATAGAATTTCGCTGAATTCTTATATTAACCAAGGTATAAAATGATCTAGTCTGGTCTCTGATTGCCCTATCATAGATGGTTAATAGTGCATTTTACTCGCCATTCCACACGCTTTAAGATGCCGCCTAGCCCAGTACGCTGTCTGAAATAGGAGCGACGTAAATTGAACAAATGTGATAGAATCTCGCTGAATACTTATATTAACCTTAATGTAAAATGATCTAATCGGGTCTCTGTTCGCCCTACCCTAGAAGTTTAATAGTGCATTTTACTCGTCATTTCATGCGCTTTGAGATGCCGCTAAGCACAATAAGCTATCTGGAATAGCAGCGACGTAAATTGAACAAATGTGAAAGAACTACGCCGCATTCTTATATTAACCGTAATATAAAATGATCTAATCGGGTCTCTGTTTGCCTTATCCTAGAAGTTTAATGGTGAATTTTACTCGCCATTCCACGCGCTTTAAGATGCCGCCTAGCCCAGTACGCTACCTGAAATAGGAGCGACGTAAGTTGAACAAATGTGATAGAATTACGCTGAATTCTAATATTAACAGTAATATAAAATGATCTAATCGGGTCTCTGTTTGCCTTATCCTAGAAGTTTGATAGTGCATTTTACTCGCCATTTCATGCGCTTTGAGATGCCGCTTAGCCCAATACGCTATCTGAAATAGGAGCGACGTAAGTTGAACAAATGTGATAGAATTTCGCTGAATTCTTACATTAACCATAATGTAAAATAATATAATCGTGTCTCTGTTTGCCCTACCCTAGAAGTTTAATAGTGCATTTCACTCGTCATTTCATGCGCTTTGAGATAGCGCTAAGCACAATAAGCTATCTGTAATAGGAGCGACGTAAATTGAACAAATGTGATAGAATTTCGCTGAATTCTTATATTAACCAAAATATAAAATGATCTAATCGGGTCTCTGATTGCCCTATCATAGAAGTTTAGTAGTGCATTTTACTCGCCATTCCACGCGCTTTAAGATGCCGCCTAGCCCAGTACGCTATCTGAAATAGGAGCGACGTAAGTTGAACAAATGTGATAGAATTTCGCAGAATTCTTATATTAACCAAAATATAAAATGATCTAATCTGGTCTCTGTTCGCCCTAGCCTAGAAGTTTAATAGTGCATTTTGTTCGCCATTTCATGCGCTTTGAGATGCCGCTAAGCCCAATAAGCTGTCTGAAATAGGAGCGACGTAAATTGAACAAATGTGATAGAATTTCGCTGAATTCTTATATTAAACAAAATATAAAATGATCTAATCGGGTCTCTGTTTGCCCTACCCTAGAAGTTTAATCGTGCCTTTTACACGCCATTTCATGCGCTTTGAGATGCCGCTTAGCCCAATAGGCTATCTGAAATAGGAGCGACGTAAATTTAACAAATGTGATAGAATTTCGCTGAATTCTTATATTAACCAAGGTATAAAATGATCTAGTCTGGTCTCTGATTGCCCTATCATAGAAGGTTAATAGTGCATTTTACTCGCCATTCCACACGCTTTAAGATGCCGCCTAGCCCAGTACGCTGTCTGAAATAGGAGCGACGTAAATTGGACAAATGTGATAGAATCTCGCTGAATACTTATATTAACCTTAATGTAAAATGATCTAATCGGGGCGCTGTTCGCCCTACCCTAGAAGTTTAATAGTGCATTTTACTCGCCATTTCATGCGCTTTGAGATGCCGCTTATCCCAATACGCTATTTGAAATAGGAGCGACGTAAATTGAACAAATGTGATAGAATTTCGCTGAATTCTTAAATTAACCATAATATCAAATGATCTAATCGGGTCTCTGTTTGCCCTACCCTAGAAGTTTAATAGTGCATTTCACTCGTCATTTCATGCGCTTTGAGACGCCGCTTCGCCCAATAAGCTATCTGAAATAGGAGCGACGTAAACTGAACAAATGTGATAGAATTTCGCTGAATTCTTAAGGTAACCTTAATATAAAATGATCTAATCGGGTCTCTGGTTTCCCTACCATAGAAGTTTAATCGTGCATTTTACTCGCCATTCCACGCGCTTTAAGATGCCGCCTGGCCCAGTATGCTATCTGAAATTGGAGCGACGTAAGTTGAACAAATGTGATAGAATTACGCTGAATTCTTATATTAACAGTAATATAAAATGATCTAATCGGGTCTCTGTTCGCCCTACCCTAGAAGTTTAATAGTGCATTTCACACGTCATTTCATGCGCTTTGAGATGCCGCTTAGCCCAATAACCTATCAGAAATAGGAGCGACGTAAATTGAACAAATGTGATAGGATTTCGCTGAATTCTTAAAGTAACCTTAATATAAAATGATCTAATCGGGTCTCTGGTTTCCGTACCATAGAAGTTTCATTGTGAATTTTACTCGCCATTCCACGCGCCTTAAGATGCCGTCTAGCACAGTACGCTATCTGAAATAGGAGCGACGTAAATTGAACAAATGTGATAAAATTTCGCAGAATCCTTATGTTAACCAAAGTATAAAATGATCTAATCTGGTCTCTGTTCGCCCTAGCCTAGAAGTGGAATAGTGCATTTTGTTCGCCATTTCATGCGCTTTGTGATGCCGCTTAGCCCAATACGCTATCTGAAATATCAGCGACGTAAATTGAACAAATGTGAGAGAATTTCGCTCAATTCTTATATTAACCTTAATGTAAAATGTTCTAATCGGGTCTCTGTTCGCCCTACCCTAGAAGGTTAATAGTGCATTTCACTCGTCATTTCATGCGCTTTGAGATGCCGCTTAGCCCAGTACGCTATCTGAAATAGGAGCGATGTAAATTGAACAAATGTGATAGAATTTCGATGAATTCTTTTATTATCCGTAATGTAAAATGATCTAATCAGGTCTCTGTTCGCCTTACCCTAGAAGTTTAATAGTGCATTTTACTCGCCATTTCATCCGCTTTGAGATGCCGCTTAGCCCAATACGCTATCTGCAATAGGATCGACGTAAATTGAACAAATGTGATAGAATTTCGCTGAATTCTTATATTAACCTTAATGTAAAATGATCTAATCGGGTCTTTGTTCGCCCTACCCAAGAAGTTTAATAGTGCATTTCACTCGTCAATTCATGCGCTTTGCGATGCCGCTTAGCCCAATATGCTATCTGAAATGGGAGCGACGTAAATTGAACAAATGTGATAGAATCTTTCTGAATTCTTAAATTAACCATAATATGAAATGACCTAATCGGGTCTCTGTTTGCCCTACCCTAGAAGTTTAATAGTACATTTTACTCGCCATTTCTTGCGCTTTGAGATGCCGCTTAGCCCAATACGCCATCTGAAATATCAGCGACGTAAATTGAACAAATGTGAGAGAATTTCGCTGAATCCTTAAATTAACCATAATATAAAATGATCTAATGGGGTCTCTGTTTGCCCTACCCTAGAAGTTTAATGGTGCATTTTACTCGCCATTTCCTGCGCTTTGAGATGCCGCTTAGCACAAGTCGCTATCCGAAATAGGAGCGATGTAAATTGAACAAATGTGATAGAATTTCGCTGAATTCTTATATTAACCTTAATGTAAAATGATCTAATCGGGTCTTTGTTCGCCCTACCCAAGAAGTTTAATAGTGCATTTCACTCGACATTTCATGCGCTTTGTGATGCCGCTTAGCCCAATACGCTATCTGAAATAGGAGCGACGTAAGTTGAACAAATGTGATAGAATTTCGCTGAATTCTTTTATTAACCATAATGTAAAATGATCTGATCGGGTCTCTGTTCGCCCTAGCCTAGAAGTTTAATAGTGCATTTTATTCGCCACTTCATGCGCTTTGAGATGCCGCTTAGCCGAATACGCTATCTGAAATAGGAGCGACGCAAATTAAACAAATGTGATACTATTTCCCTGAAATCTTATATTAAACAAAATATACAATGATCTAATCGGGTCTCTGATTGCCCTATCATAGAAGTTTAGTGGTGCATATTACTCGCCATTCCACGCGCTTTAAGATGCCGCCTAACCCAATACGCTATCTGAAATAGGAGCCACGTAAATTGAACAAATGTGATAGAATTTCGCTGAATTCTTATATTAACCAAAGCATAAAATGATCTAGTCTGGTCTCTGATTGCCCTATCATAGAAGTTTAATAGTGCATTTTACTCGCCATTCCACGCGCTTTAAGATGCCGCATGGCCCAGCACGCTATCTGAAACAGGAGTGACGTAAATTGAACAAATGTGATAGAATTTTGCTGACATCTTAAATTAACCATAATATAAAATGATCTAATCGGGTCTCTGTTTGCCCTACCCTAGAAGTTTAATAGTGCATTTTACTCGTCACTTCATGCGCCTTCAGATGCCGCTTAGCCCAATAAGCTATCTGAAATAGGAGCGACGTAAATTGAACAAATGTGATAAAATTTCGCAGAATCCTTATGTTAACCAAAGTATAAAATGATCTAATCTGGTCTCTGTTCGCCCTACCCTAGAAGTTTAATAGTGCATTTTACTCGCCATTTCATGCGCTTTGAGATGCCGCTTTGCCCAATAAGCTATCTGAAATAGGAGCGACGTAAATTGAACAAATGTGATAGAATTTCCCTGAAATCTTATATTAACCGTAATATAAAATGATCTAATCGGGTCTCTGTTTGCATTACCCTAAAAGTTTAATAGTGCATTTTACTCGCCATTCCACGCGCTTTAGGATGCCGCCTATCAGAGTACGCTATCTGAAATAGGAGCGACGTAACTTGAACAAATGTGATAGAATAACGCTGAATTCTTATATTAACCGTAATATAAAATGGTCTAATCGGGTCTCCGTTTGCCTTATCCTAGATGTTTAATAGTGCATTTTACTCGCCATTTCATGCGCATTGAGATGCCGCTTAGCCCAATACGCTATCTGATATAGGAGCGACGTAAATTGAACAAATGTGATAGAATTACGCTGAATTCTTATATTAACCAAAATATAAAATGATCTAATCGGGTCTCTGATTGCCCTATCATAGAAGTTTAATAGTGCATTTTACTCGCCATTCCACGCGCTTTAAGATGCCGCCTAGCCCAGTATGCTATCTGAAATAGGAACGACGTAAATTGAACAAATGTGATAGACTTTTGCTGAATTCTTAAATGAACCATAATATAAAATGATCTAATCTGGTCTCTGATTGCCCTACCCTAGAAGTTTAATAGTGCATTTTACGAGCCATTTCTTGCGCTTTGAGATGCAGCTTAGCCCAATACGCTATCTGAAATAGGGGCGACGTAAATTGAACAAATGTGATAGAATTTCGCTGAATTCTTATATTAACCAAAATATAAAATGATCTAATCGGGTCTCTGATTGCCCTATCATAGATGTTTAAGAGTGCATTTTACTCGCCATTCCACGCGCTTTGAGATGCCGCCTAGCCCAGTACGCTATCTGAAATAGGAGCGACGTAAGTTGAACAAATGTGATAGAATTACGCTGAATTCTTATATTAACCGTAATATAAAATGGTCTAATCGGATCTCCGTTTGCCTTATCCTAGAAGTTTATTAGTGCATTTTACTCGTCGTTCCATGCGCTTTGAGATGCCGCTTAGCCCAATACGCTATCTGAAATAGGAGCGATGTAAATTGAACTAATGTGATAGAATTTTGCTGAATTCTTAATTTAACCATAATATAAAATGATGTAATCGGGTCTCTGTTCGCCCTACCCAAGAAGTTTAATAGTACATTCCTCTCGTCATTTCATGCGCTTTGAGATGCCGCTTAGCCCAGTGCGCTATCTGAAATCGGAGCGACGTAAATTGAACAAATGTGATAGAATTTTGCTGAATCCTTAAATTAACCATAACATAAAATGATCTAATCGGGTCTCTGTTTGCCCTACCCTAGAAGTTTAATAGTGCATTTTACTCGCCATTTCATGCGCTTTGAGATGCCGCTTTGCCCAATAAGCTATCTGAAATAGGAGCGACGTAAATTGAACAAATGTGATAGAATTTCCCTGAAATCTTATATTAAACAAAATGTAAAATGATCTAATCGGGTCTCTGTTCGCCCTAGCCTAGGAGTTTAATCGTGCATTTTACTCGCCATTTCATGCGCTTTGAGATGCCGCTTATCCCAATACGCTATCTGAAATAGGAACGACGTAAATTGAACAAATGTGATAGAATTTCGCTGAATTCTTAAATTAACCATAATATAAAATGATGTAATCGGGTCTCTGTTTGTCCTACCCTAGAAGTTTAATAGTGCATTTTACTCGTCATTTCATGCGCTTTGAGATGCCGCTAAGCACAATAAGCTATCTGGAATAGCAGCGACGTAAATTGAACAAATGTGAAAGAATTACGCCGCATTCTTATATTAACCGTAATATAAAATGATCTAATCGGGTCTCTGTTTGCCTTATCCTAGAAGTTTAATGGTGAATTTTACTCGCCATTCCACGCGCTTTAAGATGCCGCCTGGCCCAGTATGCTATCTGAAATTGGAGCGACGTAAGTTGAACAAATGTGATAGAATTACGCTGAATTCTTATATTAACAGTAATATAAAATGATCTAATCGGGTCTCTGTTCGCCCTACCCTAGAAGTTTAATAGTGCATTTCACACGTCATTTCATGCGCTTTGAGATGCCGCTTAGCCCAATAACCTATCAGAAATAGGAGCGACGTAAATTGAACAAATGTGATAGGATTTCGCTGAATTCTTAAAGTAACCTTAATATAAAATGATCTAATCGGGTCTCTGGTTTCCGTACCATAGAAGTTTCATTGTGAATTTTACTCGCCATTCCACGCGCCTTAAGATGCCGTCTAGCACAGTACGCTATCTGAAATAGGAGCGACGTAAATTGAACAAATGTGATAAAATTTCGCAGAATCCTTATGTTAACCAAAGTATAAAATGATCTAATCTGGTCTCTGTTCGCCCTAGCCTAGAAGTGGAATAGTGCATTTTGTTCGCCATTTCATGCGCTTTGTGATGCCGCTTAGCCCAATACGCTATCTGAAATATCAGCGACGTAAATTGAACAAATGTGAGAGAATTTCGCTCAATTCTTATATTAACCTTAATGTAAAATGTTCTAATCGGGTCTCTGTTCGCCCTACCCTAGAAGGTTAATAGTGCATTTCACTCGTCATTTCATGCGCTTTGAGATGCCGCTTAGCCCAGTACGCTATCTGAAATAGGAGCGATGTAAATTGAACAAATGTGATAGAATTTCGATGAATTCTTTTATTATCCGTAATGTAAAATGATCTAATCAGGTCTCTGTTCGCCTTACCCTAGAAGTT
The DNA here is from genome assembly GCA_916610135.2 of Macropis europaea. NCBI lineage: Eukaryota > Metazoa > Arthropoda > Insecta > Hymenoptera > Melittidae > Macropis > Macropis europaea. Next base: position 44,733 of record CAKAJE020000099.1, on the reverse strand, counting down.
TAATAGTGCATTTTACTCGCCATTTCATCCGCTTTGAGATGCCGCTTAGCCCAATACGCTATCTGCAATAGGATCGACGTAAATTGAACAAATGTGATAGAATTTCGCTGAATTCTTATATTAACCTTAATGTAAAATGATCTAATCGGGTCTTTGTTCGCCCTACCCAAGAAGTTTAATAGTGCATTTCACTCGTCAATTCATGCGCTTTGCGATGCCGCTTAGCCCAATATGCTATCTGAAATGGGAGCGACGTAAATTGAACAAATGTGATAGAATTTTTCTGAATTCTTAAATTAACCATAATATGAAATGACCTAATCGGGTCTCTGTTTGCCCTACCCTAGAAGTTTAATAGTACATTTTACTCGCCATTTCTTGCGCTTTGAGATGCCGCTTAGCCCAATACGCCATCTGAAATATCAGCGACGTAAATTGAACAAATGTGAGAGAATTTCGCTGAATCCTTAAATTAACCATAATATAAAATGATCTAATGGGGTCTCTGTTTGCCCTACCCTAGAAGTTTAATGGTGCATTTTACTCGCCATTTCCTGCGCTTTGAGATGCCGCTTAGCACAAGTCGCTATCCGAAATAGGAGCGATGTAAATTGAACAAATGTGATAGAATTTCGCTGAATTCTTATATTAACCTTAATGTAAAATGATCTAATCGGGTCTTTGTTCGCCCTACCCAAGAAGTTTAATAGTGCATTTCACTCGACATTTCATGCGCTTTGTGATGCCGCTTAGCCCAATACGCTATCTGAAATAGGAGCGACGTAAGTTGAACAAATGTGATAGAATTTCGCTGAATTCTTTTATTAACCATAATGTAAAATGATCTGATCGGGTCTCTGTTCGCCCTAGCCTAGAAGTTTAATAGTGCATTTTATTCGCCACTTCATGCGCTTTGAGATGCCGCTTAGCCGAATACGCTATCTGAAATAGGAGCGACGCAAATTAAACAAATGTGATACTATTTCCCTGAAATCTTATATTAAACAAAATATACAATGATCTAATCGGGTCTCTGATTGCCCTATCATAGAAGTTTAGTGGTGCATATTACTCGCCATTCCACGCGCTTTAAGATGCCGCCTAACCCAATACGCTATCTGAAATAGGAGCCACGTAAATTGAACAAATGTGATAGAATTTCGCTGAATTCTTATATTAACCAAAGCATAAAATGATCTAGTCTGGTCTCTGATTGCCCTATCATAGAAGTTTAATAGTGCATTTTACTCGCCATTCCACGCGCTTTAAGATGCCGCATGGCCCAGCACGCTATCTGAAACAGGAGTGACGTAAATTGAACAAATGTGATAGAATTTTGCTGACATCTTAAATTAACCATAATATAAAATGATCTAATCGGGTCTCTGTTTGCCCTACCCTAGAAGTTTAATAGTGCATTTTACTCGTCACTTCATGCGCCTTCAGATGCCGCTTAGCCCAATAAGCTATCTGAAATAGGAGCGACGTAAATTGAACAAATGTGATAAAATTTCGCAGAATCCTTATGTTAACCAAAGTATAAAATGATCTAATCTGGTCTCTGTTCGCCCTACCCTAGAAGTTTAATAGTGCATTTTACTCGCCATTTCATGCGCTTTGAGATGCCGCTTTGCCCAATAAGCTATCTGAAATAGGAGCGACGTAAATTGAACAAATGTGATAGAATTTCCCTGAAATCTTATATTAACCGTAATATAAAATGATCTAATCGGGTCTCTGTTTGCATTACCCTAAAAGTTTAATAGTGCATTTTACTCGCCATTCCACGCGCTTTAGGATGCCGCCTATCAGAGTACGCTATCTGAAATAGGAGCGACGTAACTTGAACAAATGTGATAGAATAACGCTGAATTCTTATATTAACCGTAATATAAAATGGTCTAATCGGGTCTCCGTTTGCCTTATCCTAGATGTTTAATAGTGCATTTTACTCGCCATTTCATGCGCATTGAGATGCCGCTTAGCCCAATACGCTATCTGATATAGGAGCGACGTAAATTGAACAAATGTGATAGAATTACGCTGAATTCTTATATTAACCAAAATATAAAATGATCTAATCGGGTCTCTGATTGCCCTATCATAGAAGTTTAATAGTGCATTTTACTCGCCATTCCACGCGCTTTAAGATGCCGCCTAGCCCAGTATGCTATCTGAAATAGGAACGACGTAAATTGAACAAATGTGATAGACTTTTGCTGAATTCTTAAATGAACCATAATATAAAATGATCTAATCTGGTCTCTGATTGCCCTACCCTAGAAGTTTAATAGTGCATTTTACGAGCCATTTCTTGCGCTTTGAGATGCAGCTTAGCCCAATACGCTATCTGAAATAGGGGCGACGTAAATTGAACAAATGTGATAGAATTTCGCTGAATTCTTATATTAACCAAAATATAAAATGATCTAATCGGGTCTCTGATTGCCCTATCATAGATGTTTAAGAGTGCATTTTACTCGCCATTCCACGCGCTTTGAGATGCCGCCTAGCCCAGTACGCTATCTGAAATAGGAGCGACGTAAGTTGAACAAATGTGATAGAATTACGCTGAATTCTTATATTAACCGTAATATAAAATGGTCTAATCGGATCTCCGTTTGCCTTATCCTAGAAGTTTATTAGTGCATTTTACTCGTCGTTCCATGCGCTTTGAGATGCCGCTTAGCCCAATACGCTATCTGAAATAGGAGCGATGTAAATTGAACTAATGTGATAGAATTTTGCTGAATTCTTAATTTAACCATAATATAAAATGATGTAATCGGGTCTCTGTTCGCCCTACCCAAGAAGTTTAATAGTACATTCCTCTCGTCATTTCATGCGCTTTGAGATGCCGCTTAGCCCAGTGCGCTATCTGAAATAGGAGCGACGTAAATTGAACAAATGTGATAGAATTTTGCTGAATCCTTAAATTAACCATAACATAAAATGATCTAATCGGGTCTCTGTTTGCCCTACCCTAGAAGTTTAATAGTGCATTTTACTCGCCATTTCATGCGCTTTGAGATGCCGCTTTGCCCAATAAGCTATCTGAAATAGGAGCGACGTAAATTGAACAAATGTGATAGAATTTCCCTGAAATCTTATATTAAACAAAATGTAAAATGATCTAATCGGGTCTCTGTTCGCCCTAGCCTAGGAGTTTAATCGTGCATTTTACTCGCCATTTCATGCGCTTTGAGATGCCGCTTATCCCAATACGCTATCTGAAATAGGAACGACGTAAATTGAACAAATGTGATAGAATTTCGCTGAATTCTTAAATTAACCATAATATAAAATGATGTAATCGGGTCTCTGTTTGTCCTACCCTAGAAGTTTAATAGTGCATTTTACTCGTCATTTCATGCACTTTGAGATGCCGCTAAGCACAATAAGCTATCTGGAATAGCAGCGACGTAAATTGAACAAATGTGAAAGAATTACGCCGCATTCTTATATTAACCGTAATATAAAATGATCTAATCGGGTCTCTGTTTGCCTTATCCTAGAAGTTTAATGGTGAATTTTACTCGCCATTCCACGCGCTTTAAGATGCCGCCTAGCCCAGTACGCTATCTGAAATAGGAGCGACGTAAGTTGAACAAATGTGATAGAATTTCGCAGAATTCTTATATTAACCAAAATATAAAATGATCTAATCTGGTCTCTGTTCGCCCTAGCCTAGAAGTTTAATAGTGCATTTTGTTCGCCATTTCATGCGCTTTGAGATGCCGCTAAGCCCAATAAGCTGTCTGAAATAGGAGCGACGTAAATTGAACAAATGTGATAGAATTTCGCTGAATTCTTATATTAAACAAAATATAAAATGATCTAATCGGGTCTCTGTTTGCCCTACCCTAGAAGTTTAATCGTGCCTTTTACAGGCCATTTCATGCGCTTTGAGATGCCGCTTAGCCCAATAGGCTATCTGAAATAGGAGCGACGTAAATTTAACAAATGTGATAGAATTTCGCTGAATTCTTATATTAACCAAGGTATAAAATGATCTAGTCTGGTCTCTGATTGCCCTATCATAGAAGGTTAATAGTGCATTTTACTCGCCATTCCACACGCTTTAAGATGCCGCCTAGCCCAGTACGCTGTCTGAAATAGGAGCGACGTAAATTGGACAAATGTGATAGAATCTCGCTGAATACTTATATTAACCTTAATGTAAAATGATCTAATCGGGGCGCTGTTCGCCCTACCCTAGAAGTTTAATAGTGCATTTTACTCGCCATTTCATGCGCTTTGAGATGCCGCTTATCCCAATACGCTATTTGAAATAGGAGCGACGTAAATTGAACAAATGTGATAGAATTTCGCTGAATTCTTAAATTAACCATAATATCAAATGATCTAATCGGGTCTCTGTTTGCCCTACCCTAGAAGTTTAATAGTGCATTTCACTCGTCATTTCATGCGCTTTGAGACGCCGCTTCGCCCAATAAGCTATCTGAAATAGGAGCGACGTAAATTGAACAAATGTGATAGAATTTCGCTGAATTCTTAAGGTAACCTTAATATAAAATGATCTAATCGGGTCTCTGGTTTCCCTACCATAGAAGTTTAATCGTGCATTTTACTCGCCATTCCACGCGCTTTAAGATGCCGCCTGGCCCAGTATGCTATCTGAAATTGGAGCGACGTAAGTTGAACAAATGTGATAGAATTACGCTGAATTCTTATATTAACCGTAATATAAAATGATCTAATCGGGTCTCTGTTCGCCCTACCCTAGAAGTTTAATAGTGCATTTCACACGTCATTTCATGCGCTTTGAGATGCCGCTTAGCCCAATAACCTATCAGAAATAGGAGCGACGTAAATTGAACAAATGTGATAGGATTTCGCTGAATTCTTAAAGTAACCTTAATATAAAATGATCTAATCGGGTCTCTGGTTTCCGTACCATAGAAGTTTCATTGTGAATTTTACTCGCCATTCCACGCGCCTTAAGATGCCGTCTAGCACAGTACGCTATCTGAAATAGGAGCGACGTAAATTGAACAAATGTGATAAAATTTCGCAGAATCCTTATGTTAACCAAAGTATAAAATGATCTAATCTGGTCTCTGTTCGCCCTAGCCTAGAAGTGGAATAGTGCATTTTGTTCGCCATTTCATGCGCTTTGTGATGCCGCTTAGCCCAATACGCTATCTGAAATATCAGCGACGTAAATTGAACAAATGTGAGAGAATTTCGCTGAATTCTTATATTAACCTTAATGTAAAATGTTCTAATCGGGTCTCTGTTCGCCCTACCCTAGAAGGTTAATAGTGCATTTCACTCGTCATTTCATGCGCTTTGAGATGCCGCTTAGCCCAGTACGCTATCTGAAATAGGAGCGATGTAAATTGAACAAATGTGATAGAATTTCGATGAATTCTTTTATTATCCGTAATGTAAAATGATCTAATCAGGTCTCTGTTCGCCTTATCCTAGAAGTTTAATAGTGCATTTTACTCGCCATTTCATCCGCTTTGAGATGCCGCTTAGCCCAATACGCTATCTGCAATAGGATCGACGTAAATTGAACAAATGTGATAGAATTTCGCTGAATTCTTATATTAACCTTAATGTAAAATGATCTAATCGGGTCTTTGTTCGCCCTACCCAAGAGGTTTAATAGTGCATTTCACTCGTCAATTCATGCGCTTTGCGATGCCGCTTAGCCCAATATGCTATCTGAAATGGGAGCGACGTAAATTGAACAAATGTGATAGAATTTTTCTGAATTCTTAAATTAACCATAATATGAAATGACCTAATCGGGTCTCTGTTTGCCCTACCCTAGAAGTTTAATAGTACATTTTACTCGCCATTTCTTGCGCTTTGAGATGCCGCTTAGCCCAATACGCCATCTGAAATATCAGCGACGTAAATTGAACAAATGTGAGAGAATTTCGCTGAATTCTTAAATTAACCATAATATAAAATGATCTAATGGGGTCTCTGTTTGCCCTACCCTAGAAGTTTAATGGTGCATTTTACTCGCCATTTCCTGCGCTTTGAGATGCCGCTTAGCACAAGTCGCTATCCGAAATAGGAGCGATGTAAATTGAACAAATGTGATAGAATTTCGCTGAATTCTTATATTAATCTTAATGTAAAATGATCTAATCGGGTCTTTGTTCGCCCTACCCAAGAAGTTTAATAGTGCATTTCACTCGTCAATTCATGCGCTTTGCGATGCCGCTTAGCCCAATATGCTATCTGAAATGGGAGCGACGTAAATTGAACAAATGTGATAGAATTTCCGTGAGTCCTTATATTAACCTTAATGTAAAATGATCTAATCGGGTCTCTGTTCGCCCTACCATAGAAGTTTAATAGTGCATTTTACTCGCCATTTCATGCGCTTTGAGATGCCGCTTTGCCGAATACGCTATCTGAAATAGGAGCGACGTAAATTGAACAAATGTGATAGAATTTCCGTGAATCCTTATATTAACCTTAACGTAAAATGATCTAATCGGGTCTCTGTTCGCCCTACCATAGAAGTCTAATGGTGCATTTCACTCGACATTTCATGCGCTTTGTGATGCCGCTTAGCCCAATACGCTATCTGAAATAGGAGCGACGTAAGTTGAACAAATGTGATAGAATTTCGCTGAATTCTTTTATTAACCATAATGTAAAATGATCTGATCGTGTCTCTGTTCGCCCTAGCCTAGAAGTTTAATAGTGCATTTTATTCGCCACTTCATGCGCTTTGAGATGCCGCTTAGCCGAATACGCTATCTGAAATAGGAGCGACGCAAATTAAACAAATGTGATACTATTTCCCTGAAATCTTATATTAAACAAAATATACAATGATCTAATCGGGTCTCTGATTGCCCTATCATAGAAGTTTAGTGGTGCATATTACTCGCCATTCCACGCGCTTTAAGATGCCGCCTAACCCAATACGCTATCTGAAATAGGAGCCACGTAAATTGAACAAATGTGATAGAATTTCGCTGAATTCTTATATTAACCAAAGCATAAAATGATCTAGTCTGGTCTCTGATTGCCCTATCATAGAAGTTTAATAGTGCATTTTACTCGCCATTCCACGCGCTTTAAGATATCGCATGGCCCAGCACGCTATCTGAAACAGGAGCGACGTAAATTGAACAAATGTGATAGAATTTTGCTGACATCTTAAATTAACCATAATATAAAATGATCTAATCGGGTCTCTGTTTGCCCTACCCTAGAAGTTTAATAGTGCATTGTACTCGTCACTTCATGCGCCTTCAGATGCCGCTTAGCCCAATAAGCTATCTGAAATAGGAGCGACGTAAATTGAACAAATGTGATAAAATTTCGCAGAATCCTTATGTTAACCAAAGTATAAAATGATCTAATCGGGTCTCTGTTCGCCCTCGCCTAGAAGTTTAATAGCGCATTTTATTCGCCATTTCATGCGCCTTGAGATGCCGCTTAGCCCAATACGCTATCTGAAATAGGAGCGACGTAAATTGAACAAATGTGATAGAATTTCCCTGAAATCTTATATTAAACTAAATATACAATGATCTAATCGGGTCTCTGATTGCCCTATCATAGAAGTTTAGCAGTGCATTTTACTCGCCATTCCACGCGCTTTAAGATGCCGCATAGCCCAGTTCGCTATCTGAAATATGAGCGACGTAAATTGAACAAATGTGATAGAATTTTGCTGAATTCTTAAATTAACCATAATATAAAATGATCTAATCGGGTCTCTGTACGCCCTACCATAGAAATCTAATAGTGCATTTTACTCGCCATTTCATGCGCTTTGAGATGCCGCTTACCCCAATACGCTATCTGAAATAGGAGCTACGTAAATTGAACAAATGTGATAGAATTTTGCTGAATTCTTAAATTAACCATAATATAAAATGATCTAATCGGGTCTCTGTACGCCCTACCATAGAAATCTAATAGTGCATTTTACTCGCCATTTCATGCGCTTTGAGATGCCGCTTAGCCCAATACGCTATCTGAAATAGGAGCTACGTAAATTGAACAAATGTGATAGAATTTCCCTGAAATCTTATATTAAACAAAATATAAAATGATCTAATCGGGTCTCTGATTGCCCTATCATAGAAGTTTAGCAGTGCAGTTTACTCGCCATTCCACGCGCTTTAAGATGCCGCCTAGCCCAGTACGCTATCTAAATTAGGAGCGACGTAAGTTGAACAAATGTGATAGAATTACGCTGAATTCTTATATTAACCGTAATATAAAATGATCTAATCGGGTCTCTGTTCGCCCTACCATAGAAGTCTAATAGTGCATTTCACTCGCCATTCCACGCGATTTAAGATGCCGCCGAGCCCAGTACGGTATCTGAAATAGGAGCGACGTAAATTGAACAAATGTGATAGAATTTTGCTGAATTCTTAAATTAACCATAATATAAAATGATCTAATCGGGTCTCTGTACGCCCTACCATAGAAATCTAATAGTGCATTTTACTCGCCATTTCATGCGCTTTGAGATGCCGCTTAGCCCAATACGCTATCTGAAATAGGAGCGACGTAAGTTGAACAAATGTGATAGAATTTCGCTGAATTCTTTTATTAACCATAATGTAAAATGATCTGATCGGGTCTCTGTTCGCCCTTGCCTAGAACTTTAATAGTGCATTTTAGTCGCCATTCCACGCGCTTTAAGATGCCGCCTAGCCCAGTACGCTATCTGAAATACGAGCGACGTAAATTGAACAAGAGTGATAGAATTTTGCTGAATTCTTAAATTAACCATAATATAAAATGATCTAATCGGGTCTCTGTTCGAACTACCATAGAAGTTTAGTAGTGCACTTTACACGCCATTCCACGCGCTTCAAGATGCCGCCTAGCCCAGTACGCTATCTGAAATAGGAGTGACGTAAATTGAACAGATGTGATAAAATTTAGCTGACATCTTAAATTAACCATAATATGAAATGATCTAATCGGGTCTCTGTTTGCCCAACCCTAGAAGTTTAATAGTGCATTTTACACGCCATTTCATGGGCCTTCAGATGCATCTTAGCCCAATACGCTATCTGAAATAGGAGCGACGTAAATTGAACAAATGTGATAGAATTTCCCTGAAATCTTATATTAAACAAAATATAAAATGATCTACTCGGGTCACTGATTGCCCTATCATAGAAGTTTAATAGTGCATTTTACTCGCCATTCCACGCGCTTTAAGTTGCCGCCTAGCCCAGTACGCTGTCTGAAATATGAGCGACGTAAATTGAACAAATGTGATAGAATTTTGCTGAATTCTTAAATTAACCATAATATAAAATGATCTAATCGGGTCTCTGTACGCCCTACCATAGAAATCTAATAGTGCATTTTACTCGCCATTTCATGCGCTTTGAGATGCCGCTTAGCCCAATACGCTATCTGAAATAGGAGCTACGTAAATTGAACAAATGTGATAGAATTTCCCTGAAATCTTATATTAAACAAAATATAAAATGATCTAATCGGGTCTCTGATTGCCCTATCATAGAAGTTTAGCAGTGCAGTTTACTCGCCATTCCACGCGCTTTAAGATGCCGCCTAGCCCAGTACGCTATCTAAATTAGGAGCGACGTAAGTTGAACAAATGTGATAGAATTACGCTGAATTCTTATATTAACCGTAATATAAAATGATCTAATCGGGTCTCTGTTCGCCCTACCATAGAAGTCTAATAGTGCATTTCACTCGCCATTCCACGCGCTTTAAGATGCCGCATGGCCCAGCACGCTATCTGAAACAGGAGCGACGTAAATTGAACAAATGTGATAGAATTTTGCTGACATCTTAAATTAACCATAATATAAAATGATCTAATCGGGTCTCTGTTTGCCCTACCCTAGAAGTTTAATAGTGCATTTTACTCGCCATTTCATGCGCTTTGAGATGCCGCTTAGCCCAATACGCTATCTGAAATAGGAGCGACGAAAGTTGAACAAAGGTGATAGAATTTCGCTGAATTATTTTATTAACCAGAATGTAAAATGATCTAATCTGGTCTCTGTTCGCCCTAGCCTAGAAGTTTAATAGTGCATTTTACTCGCCATTCCACGCGCTTTAAGATGCCGCCTAGCCCAGTACGCTATCTGAAATACGAGCGACGTAAATTGAACAAGAGTGATCGAATTTTGCTGAATTCTTAAATTAACCATAATATAAAATGATCTAATCGGGTCTCTGTTCGCCCTACCATAGAAGTTTAGTAGTGCACTTTACTCGCCATTCCACGCGCTTCAAGATGCCGCCTATCCCAGTACGCTATCTGAAATAGGAGCGACGTAAATTGAACAGATGTGATAAAATTTAGCTGACATCTTAAATTAACCATAATATAAAATGATCTAATCGGGTCTCTGTTTGCCCAACCCTAGAAGATTAATAGTGCATTTTACTCGCCATTTCATGCGCCTTCAGATGCCTCTTAGCCCAATACGCTATCTGAAATAGGAGCTACGTAAATTGAACAAATGTGATAGAATTTCCCTGAGATCTTATATTAAACAAAAAATAAAATGATCTACTCGGGTCACTGATTGCCCTATCATAGAAGTTTAATAGTGCGTTTTACTCGCCATTCCACGCGCTTTAAGTTGCCGCCTAGCCCAGTACGCTATCTGAAATAGGAGCGACGTAAATTGAACAAATGTGATAGAATTTTGCTGAATTCTAAAATTAACCATAACATAAAATGATCTAATCGGGTCTCTGTTTGCCCTACCCTAGACGTTTAATAGTGCATTTTCCTCGCCATTTCATGCGCTTTGAGATGCCGCTTAGCCCAATACGCTATCTGAAATACGAGCGACGTAAATTGAACAAATGTGATAGAATTTCGCTGAATTCTTATATTAACCAAAATATAAAATGATCTAATCGGGTCTCTGATTGCCCTATCATAGAAGATTAATAGTGCATTTTACTCGCCACTCCACGCGCTTTAGGATGCCGCCTCGCCCAGTACGCTATCCGAAATAGGAGCGACGTAAATTGAACAAATGTGACAGAATTTTGATGAATTCTTAAATTAACCATAATATAAAATGATCTAATCGGGTCTCTGTTTGCCCTACCCTAGAAGTTTAATAGTGCATTTTACTCGCCATTCCACGCGCTTTAAGTTGCCGCCTAGCCCAGTACGCTATCTGAAATAGGAGCGACCTAAATTGAACGAATGTGATAGAATTTTGCTGAATTCTTAAATTAACCATAATATAAAATGATCTAATCGGGTCTCTGCTTGCCCTACCCTAGAAGTTTAATAGTGCACTTTAATCGCCATTTCATGCGCTTTGAAATGCCGCTTCGCCCAATCCGCTATCTGAAATAGGAGCGACGTAAATTAAACAAATGTGATAGAATTTCCCTGAAATCTTATATTAAACATAATATAAAATGATCTAATCGGGTCTCTGATTGCCCAATCATAGAAGATTACTAGTGCATTTTACTCGCCATTCCACGCGCTTTAAGATGCCGCCTAGCCCAGTACGCTATCTGAAATCGGAGCGACGTAACTTGAACAAATGTGATAGAATTACGCTGCATTCTTATATTAACCGTAATATAAAATGATCTAATCGGGTCTCTGTTTGCCCTACCCTAGAAGTTTAACAGTGCATTTTACTCGCCATTTCATGCGCTTTGCGATGCCGCATAGCCCAATACGCTATCTGAAATAGGAGCGACGTAAATTGAACAAATGTGATAGAATTTCCCTGAAATCTTATATTAAACAAAATATAAAATGATCTAATCGGGTCTCTGATTGCCCTATCATAGAAGTTTAGCAGTGCATTTTACTCGCCATTCCACGCGCATTAAGATGCCGCCTAGCCCAGTACGCTATCTAAATTAGGAGCGACGTAAGTTGAACAAATGTGATAGAATTTCGCTCAATTCTTAAATAAACCATAACATAAAATGATCTAATCGGGTCTGTGTTTGCCCTACCCTAGAAGTTTAATAGTGCATTTTACTCGCCATTCCTTGCGCTTTGAGATGACGCTTAACCCAATACGCTATGTGAAATAGGAGCGACGTAAGTTGAACAAATGTGACAGAATTACGCTGCATTCTTATATTCACCTTAATGTAAAAGGATCTAATCGGGTCTCTGTTCGCCCTAGCCTAGAAGTTTAATAGTGCATTTCACTCGTCATTTCATGCGCTTTGAGATGCCGCTGAGCCCAATAAGCTATCTGTAATAGGAGCGACGTAAATTGAACAAATGTGATAGAATTTCGCTGAATTCTTAAATTAACGATAATATAAAATGACCTAATCGGGTCTCTGTTTGCCCTACCCTAGAAGTTTAATAGTGCATTTCACACGTCATTTCATGCGCTTTGAGATGCCGCTAAGCCCAATAAGCTATCTGTAATAGAAGCGACGTAAATTGAACAAATGTGATAGAATTTCGTTGAATTCTTATATTAACCAAAATATAAAATGATCTAATCGGGTCTCTGATTGCCCTATCATAGAAGTTTAATAGTGCATTTTACTCGCCATTTCATGCGCCTTCAGATGCCGCTTAGCCCAATAAGCTATCTGAAATAGGAGCGACGTAAATTGAACAAATGTGATAGAATTTCCCTGAAATCTCATATTAAACAAAATATAAAATGATCTAATCGGGTCTCTGATTGCCCTATCATAGAAGTTTAACAGTGCATTTCTCTCGTCATTTCATGCGCCTTGACATGCCGCTTAGCCCAATAAGCTATCTGAAATAGGAGCGACGTAAATTGAACAAATGTGATAGAATTTCCGTGAAATCTTATATTAAACAAAATATAAAATGATCTAATCGGGTCTCTCATTGCCCTATCATAGAAGTTTAGTGGTGCATATTACTCGCCATTCCACGCGCTTTAAGATGCCGCCTAGCCCAATACGCTATCTGAAATAGGAGCCACGTAAATTGAACAAATGTGATAGAATTTCGCTGAATTCTTATATTAACCAAAGTATAAAATGATCTAATCTGGTCTCTGATTGCCCTATCATAGAAGGTTAATAGTGCATTTTACTCGCCATTCCACGCGCTTTAAGATGCCGCCTAGCCCAGTACGCTGTCTGAAATAGAAGCGACGTAAATTGAACAAGTGTGATAGAATCTCGCTGAATACTTATATTAACCTTAATGTAAAATGATGTAATCGGGTCTCTGTTCGCCCTACCCTAGAAGTTTAATAGTGCATTTCACTCGTCATTTCATGCGCTTTGAGATGACGCTTAACCCAATACGCTATCTGAAATAGGAGCGACGTAAGTTGAACAAATGTGACAGAATTACGCTGCATTTTTATATTCACCTTAATGTAAAATGATCTCTTCGGGTCTCTGTTCGCCCTACCCAAGAAGTATAATAGTGCATTTCACTCGTCATTTCATGCGCTTTGAGATGTCGCCTAGCCCAATACGCTATCTGAAATAGGAGCGACGTAAATTGAACAAATGTGATAGAATTTCGCTGAATTCTTATATTAACCAAAGTATAAAATGATCTAGTCTGGTCTCTGATTGCCCTATCATAGAAGTTTTATAGTGCATTCTACTCGCCATTCCACGCGCTTTAAGATGCCGCATGGCCCAGCACGCTATCTGAAACAGGAGCGACGTAAATTGAACAAATGTGATAGAATTTTGCTGACATCTTAAATTAACCATAATATAAAATGATCTAATCGGGTCTCTGTTTGCCCTACCCTAGAAGTTTAATAGTGCATTTTACTCGTCACTTCATGCGCCTTCAGATGCCGCTTAGCCCAATAAGCTATCTGAAATAGGAGCGACGTAAATTGAACAAATGTGATAAAATTTCGCAGAATCCTTATGTTAACCAAAGTATAAAATGATCTAATCTGGTCTCTGTTCGCCCTAGCCTAGAAGTGGAGTAGTGCATTTTGTTCGCCATTTCATGCGCTTTGTGATGCCGCTTAGCCCAATACGCTATCTGAAATAGGAGCGACGTAAATTGAACAAATGTGATAGAATTACGCTGAATTCTTATATTAACCGTAATATAAAATGATCCATTCGGGTCTCTGTTCGCCCTACCCTAGAAGTTTAATAGTGCATTTCACTCGTCAATCCATGCGCTTTGAGATGCCGCTTAGCCCAATACGCTATCTGAAATATCAGCGACGTAAATTGAACAAATGTGAGAGAATTTCGCTGAATTCTTATATTAACCTTAATGTAAAATGTTCTAATCGGGTCTCTGTTCGCCCTACCCTAGAAGGTTAATAGTGCATTTCACTCGTTATTTCATGCGCTTTGAGATGCCGCTTAGCCCAGTACGCTATCTGAAATAGGAGCGACGTAAATTGAACAAATGTGATAGAATTTCGATGAATTCTTTTATTATCCGTAATGTAAAATGATCTAATCAGGTCTCTGTTTGCCCAACCCTAGAAGATTAATAGTGCATTTTACTCGCCATTTCATGCGCCTTCAGATGCCTCTTAGCCCAATACGCTATCTGAAATAGGAGCTACGTAAATTGAACAAATGTGATAGAATTTCCCTGAGATCTTATATTAAACAAAAAATAAAATGATCTACTCGGGTCACTGATTGCCCTATCATAGAAGTTTATTAGTGCGTTTTACTCGCCATTCCACGCGCTTTAAGTTGCCGCCTAGCCCAGTACGCTATCTGAAATAGGAGCGACGTAAATTGAACAAATGTGATAGAATTTTGCTGAATTCTAAAATTAACCATAACATAAAATGATCTAATCGGGTCTCTGTTTGCCCCACCCTAGACGTTTAATAGTGCATTTTCCTCGCCATTTCATGCGCTTTGAGATACCGCTTAGCCCAAAACGCTATCTGAAATACGAGCGACGTAAATTGAACATATGTGATAGAATTTCGCTGAATTCTTATATTAACCAAAATATAAAATGATCTAATCGGGTCTCTGATTGCCCTATCATAGAAGATTAATAGTGCATTTTACTCGCCACTCCACGCGCTTTAGGATGCCGCCTCGCCCAGTACGCTATCCGAAATAGGAGCGACGTAAATTGAACAAATGTGACAGAATTTTGATGAATTCTTAAATTAACCATAATATAAAATGATCTAATCGGGTCTCTGTTTGCCCTACCCTAGAAGTTTAATAGTGCATTTTACTCGCCATTCCACGCGCTTTAAGTTGCCGCCTAGCCCAGTACGCTATCTGAAATAGGAGCGACCTAAATTGAACGAATGTGATAGAATTTTGCTGAATTCTTAAATTAACCATAATATAAAATGATCAAATCGGGTCTCTGCTTGCCCTACCCTAGAAGTTTAATAGTGCACTTTAATCGCCATTTCATGCGCTTTGAAATGCCGCTTCGCCCAATCCGCTATCTGAAATAGGAGCGACGTAAATTAAACAAATGTGATAGAATTTCCCTGAAATCTTATATTAAACATAATATAAAATGATCTAATCGGGTCTCTGATTGCCCTATCATAGAAGATTACTAGTGCATTTTACTCGCCATTCCACGCGCTTTAAGATGCCGCCTAGCCCAGTACGCTATCTGAAATCGGAGCGACGTAACTTGAACAAATGTGATAGAATTACGCTGCATTCTTATATTAACCGTAATATAAAATGATCTAATCGGGTCTCTGTTTGCCCTACCCTAGAAGTTTAACAGTGCATTTTACTCGCCATTTCATGCGCTTTGCGATGCCGCATAGCCCAATACGCTATCTGAAATAGGAGCGACGTAAATTGAACAAATGTGATAGAATTTCCCTGAAATCTTATATTAAACAAAATATAAAATGATCTAATCGGGTCTCTGATTGCCCTATCATAGAAGTTTAGCAGTGCATTTTACTCGCCATTCCACGCGCATTAAGATGCCGCCTAGCCCAGTACGCTATCTAAATTAGGAGCGACGTAAGTTGAACAAATGTGATAGAATTTCGCTCAATTCTTAAATAAACCATAACATAAAATGATCTAATCGGGTCTGTGTTTGCCCTACCCTAGAAGTTTAATAGTGCATTTTACTCGCCATTCCTTGCGCTTTGAGATGACGCTTAACCCAATACGCTATGTGAAATAGGAGCGACGTAAGTTGAACAAATGTGACAGAATTACGCTGCATTCTTATATTCACCTTAATGTAAAAGGATCTAATCGGGTCTCTGTTCGCCCTAGCCTAGAAGTTTAATAGTGCATTTCACTCGTCATTTCATGCGCTTTGAGATGCCGCTGAGCCCAATAAGCTATCTGTAATAGGAGCGACGTAAATTGAACAAATGTGATAGAATTTCGCTGAATTCTTAAATTAACGATAATATAAAATGACCTAATCGGGTCTCTGTTTGCCCTACCCTAGAAGTTTAATAGTGCATTTCACACGTCATTTCATGCGCTTTGAGATGCCGCTAAGCCCAATAAGCTATCTGTAATAGAAGCGACGTAAATTGAACAAATGTGATAGAATTTCGTTGAATTCTTATATTAACCAAAATATAAAATGATCTAATCGGGTCTCTGATTGCCCTATCATAGAAGTTTAATAGTGCATTTTACTCGCCATTTCATGCGCCTTCAGATGCCGCTTAGCCCAATAAGCTATCTGAAATAGGAGCGACGTAAATTGAACGAATGTGATAGAATTTCCCTGAAATCTTATATTAAACAAAATATAAAATGATCTAATCGGGTCTCTGATTGCCCTATCATAGAAGTTTAACAGTGCATTTCACTCGTCATTTCATGCGCCTTGACATGCCGCTTAGCCCAATAAGCTATCTGAAATAGGAGCGACGTAAATTGAACAAATGTGATAGAATTTCCGTGAAATCTTATATTAAACAAAATATAAAATGATCTAATCGGGTCTCTCATTGCCCTATCATAGAAGTTTAGTGGTGCGTATTACTCGCCATTCCACGCGCTTTAAGATGCCGCCTAGCCCAATACGCTATCTGAAATAGGAGCCACGTAAATTGAACAAATGTGATAGAATTTCGCTGAATTCTTATATTAACCAAAGTATAAAATGATCTAATCTGGTCTCTGATTGCCCTATCATAGAAGGTTAATAGTGCATTTTACTCGCCATTCCACGCGCTTTAAGATGCCGCCTAGCCCAGTACGCTGTCTGAAATAGAAGCGACGTAAATTGAACAAGTGTGATAGAATCTCGCTGAATACTTATATTAACCTTAATGTAAAATGATGTAATCGGGTCTCTGTTCGCCCTACCCTAGAAGTTTAATAGTGCATTTCACTCGTCATTTCATGCGCTTTGAGATGACGCTTAACCCAATACGCTATCTGAAATAGGAGCGACGTAAGTTGAACAAATGTGACA
This sequence comes from Macropis europaea, assembly GCA_916610135.2. Classification (NCBI taxonomy): domain Eukaryota; kingdom Metazoa; phylum Arthropoda; class Insecta; order Hymenoptera; family Melittidae; genus Macropis; species Macropis europaea. The sequence goes on along the minus strand of CAKAJE020000099.1, from coordinate 27,386 downwards.
GAATTACGCTGCATTTTTATATTCACCTTAATGTAAAATGATCTCTTCGGGTCTCTGTTCGCCCTACCCAAGAAGTATAATAGTGCATTTCACTCGTCATTTCATGCGCTTTGAGATGCCGCCTAGCCCAATACGCTATCTGAAATAGGAGCGACGTAAATTGAACAAATGTGATAGAATTTCGCTGAATTCTTATATTAACCAAAGTATAAAATGATCTAGTCTGGTCTCTGATTGCCCTATCATAGAAGTTTTATAGTGCATTTTACTCGCCATTCCACGCGCTTTAAGATGCCGCATGGCCCAGCACGCTATCTGAAACAGGAGCGACGTAAATTGAACAAATGTGATAGAATTTTGCTGACATCTTAAATTAACCATAACATAAAATGATCTAATCGGGTCTCTGTTTGCCCTACCCTAGAAGTTTAATAGTGCATTTTACTCGTCACTTCATGCGCTTTGAATTGCCGCTTAGCCCAATACGCTATCTGAAATAGGAGCGACGTAAATTGAACAAATGTGATAGAATTTCGCTGAATTCTTAAATTAACCATAATATAAAATTATCTAATCGGGTCTCTGTTTGCCCTACCGTTGAAGTTTAATAGTGCATTTTACTCGCCATTTCATGCGCTTTGAGATGCCGCTTGGCCCAGTACGGTATCTGAAATAGGAGCGACGTAGATTGAACAAATGTGATAGAAATACGCTGAATTCTTATATTAACCGTAATATAAAATGATCTTATCGGGTCTCCGTTTGCCTTACCCTAGAAGTTTAATAGTGCGTTTTACTCGCCATTTCATGCGTTTTGAGATGCTGCTTAGCCCAATACGCTATCTGAAATAGGAGCGACGTAAATTGCACAAATGTGATAGAATTTCGCTGAATTCTTATATTAACCATAATATAAAATTATCTAATCGGGTCTCTGTTTGCCCTACCGTTGAAGTTTAATAGTGCATTTTACTCGCCATTTCATGCGCTTTGAGATGCCGCTTGGCCCAATACGGTATCTGAAATAGGAGCGACGTAGATTGAACAAATGTGATAGAATTACGCTGAATTCTTATATTAACCGTAATATAAAATGATCTAATCGGGTCTCTGATCGCCCTACCCTAGAAGTTTAATAGTGCATGTCGCTCGTCATTTCATGTGCGTTGAGATGCCGCTTAGCCTAATACCCTATCTGAAATAGGAGCGACTTAAATTGAACAAATGTGATAGAATTTCGCTGAATTCTTATATTAACCATAATGTAAAATGATCTAATCGGGTCTCTGTTCGCCCTAACCAAGAAGTTTAATAGTGCATTCCACTCATCATTTCATGCGCTTTGAGATGCCGCTTAGCCCAATACGCTATATGAAATAGGAGCGACGTAAATGGAAAAAATGTGATAGAGTTTCGCTGAATACTTATATTAACCAAAATATAAAATGATCTAATCGGTTCTCTGATTGCCCTATCATAGAAGTTTAATAGTGCATTTTGCTCGCCATTCCACGCGGTTTAAGATGCCGCTTAGCCCAGTACGCTGTCTGAAATAGGAGCGACGTAAATTGAACGAACGTGATAGAATTTTGCTGAATTCTTTAATTAACCATAATATAAAATGATCTAATAGGGTCTCTGATTGCCCTACCCTAGAGGTTTAATTGTGCATTTTACACGCCATCTCATGCGATTTGAGATGCCGCTTAGCCCAATACGCTATCTGAAATAGGAGCGACGTAAATTGAACAAATGTGATAGAATTTCGCTGAATTCTTATATTAACCATAATGTAAAATGATCTAATCGGGTCTCTGTTCGCCCTAACCTGGAAGTTTAATAGTGCATTCCACTCGTCATTTCATGCGCTTTGAGATGCCGCTTAGCCCAATCCGCTATCTGAAATAGGAGCGACGGAAATTGAACAATTGTGATAGAATGTCGCTGAATTCTTATATCAACCAAAATATGGAATGATCTAATCGGGTCTCTGATTGCCCTATCATAGAAGTTTAATAGTGCGTTTTACTCGCCATTCCACGCGCTTTAAGATGCCGCTTAGCCCAATACGTTATCCGAAATAGGAGCGACGTAAATTGAACAAATGTGATAGAATTTCGCAGAATTCTTATATTAACCATAATGTAAAATGATCTAATCGGGTCTCTGTTCGCCCTAACCAAGAAGTTTAATAGTGCATTCCACTCGTCATTTCATGCGCTTTGAGATGCCGCTTAGCTCAATACGCTATCTGAAATAGGAGCGACGTAAATTGAACAAATGTGATAGAATTTCGCTGAATTCTTCAATTAACCATAATGTAAAATGATCTAATCGGGTCTCTGTTCGCCCTACCCAATAAGATTAATAGTGCATTCCACTCGTCATTTCATGCGCTTTGAGATGCCGCTTAACCCCATACGCTATCTGAAATAGGAGCGACGTAAATTGAACAAATGTGATAGACATACGCTGAATTCTTAAATTAACCATAATATAAAATGATCTAATCGGGTCTCTGTTTGCCCTACCCTAGAAGTTTAATAGTGCGTTTTACTCGACATTTCATGCGCTTTGAGATGCCGCTTAGCACAATACGCTATCTGAAATAGGAGCGACGTAACTTGAACAAATGTGATAGAAGTTCGCTGTATTCTTCACTTAACCATAATGTAAAATGATCTAATCGGGTCTCTGTTCGCCCTACCCTAGAAGTTTAATAGTGCATTTCACTCGACGTTTCATGCGCTTTGAGATGCCGCTTAGCCCATTACGCTATCTGAAATAGGAGCGACGTAAATTGAATAAATGAGATAGAATTTCGCTCAATTCTTATATTAACCATAACGTAAAATGATCTAATCCGGCCCCTGTTCCCCCTACCCTAGAAGTTTAATAGTGCATTTCAATCGTCGTTTCATGCGCTTTGAGATGCCGCTTAGCCCAATACGCTATCTGAAATAGGAGCGACGCAAATTGAACAAATGTGATAGAATTTCGCTGAATTCTTATATTAACAAAAATATAAAATGATCTAATCGGGTCTCTGATTACCCTATCATAGAAGTTTAATAGTGCATTTTACTCGCCATTTCATGCGCTTTGAGATGCCTATTAGCCTAATACGCTATCTGAAATAGGAGCGACTTAAAATGAACAAATGTGATAGAATTTCTCTGAATTCTTATATTAACCATAATGTAAAATGATCTAATCGGGTCTCTGTTCGCCCTACCCTAGAAGTTTAATAGTGCATTCTACTCGCCATTTCATGCACTTTGAGATGCCGCTTAGCCCAATACGCTATCTGAAATAGGAGCGACGGAAATTGAACAAATGTGATAGAAATACGCTGAATTCTTAAATTAACCATAATATAAAATGATCTAACCGGGTCTCTGTTTGACCTACCCTAGAACTTTAATAGTGCATTTTACTGGGTATTTCATGCGCTTTGAGATGCCTATTAGCCTAATACGCTATCTGAAATAGGAGCGACTTAAATTGAACAAATGTGATAGAATTTCGCTGAATTCTTATATTAACCATAATGTAAAATGATCTAATCGGGTCTCTGTTCGCCCTACCCTAGAAGTTTAATAGTGCATTTCACTCGTCATTTCATGCGCTTTGAGATGCCGCTTTGCCCAATACGCTATCTGAAATCGGACCGATGTAAATTGAACAAATGTGATAGAAATTCGCTGAATTCTTTTATTTACCATAATGTAAAATGATCTAATCGGGTCTCTGTTCGCCGTACCCTAGAAGTTTAATAGTGCATTTCACTCGTCATTTCATGCGCTTTGAGATGCCGCTTAGCCCAATAACCTATCTGAAATAGGAGCGACGTAAATTGAACAAATGTGATAGAATTTCGCGGAATCCTTATATTAACCAAAATATAAAATGATCTAATCGGGTCTCTGATTGCCCTACCCTAGAAGTTTAATAGTGCATTTCACTCGTCATTTCATGCGCTTTGAGATGCCGCTTAGCCCAATACGCTGTTTGAAATAGGAGCGACGTAAATTGAACAAATGTGATAGAATTTCGCTGAATTCTTATATTAAACAAAATATAAAATGATCTAATCGGGTCTCTGATCGCCCTATCATAGAAGTTTAATAGTGCATTTACCTCGCCATTCCACGCGCTTTGAGATGCCGCTTAGCCCAATACGCTATCTGAAATAGGAGCGACGTAAATTGAACAAATGTGATAGAATTTCCCTGAATTCTTATATTAACCTTAATGTAAAATGATGCAATCGGGTCTCTGTTCGCCCTACCCTAGAAGTTTAATAGTGCATTTCACTCGTCATTTCATGCGCTTTGAGATGCCGCTTATCCCAATACGCTATCTGAAATAGGAGCGACGTTAATTGAACAAATGTGATAGAATTTCGCTGAATTCTTATATTAAACAAAATATAAAATGATCTAATCGGGTCTCTGTTTGCCCTACCCTAGAAGTTGAATAGTGCATTTTACTCGTCATTTCATGCGCTTTGAGATGCCTCTTAGCCCAATACGCTACCTGAAATAGGAGCGACGTAAATTGAACAAATCTAATAGAATTTCGCTGTATTCTTAAATTAACCATAATGTAAAGTGATCTAATCGGGTCTCTGTTCGCCCTACCCTAGAAGTTTAATAGTGCATTTCACTCGTCATTTCATGCGCTTTGAGATGCCCCTTAGCCCAATACGCTATCTGAAATAGGAGCGACGTAAATTGCACAAATGTGATAGAATTTCGCTGAATTCTTATATTAACCATAATATAAAATTATCTAATCGGGTCTCTGTTTGCCCTACCGTTGAAGTTTAATAGTGCATTTTACTCGCCATTTCATGCGCTTTGAGATGCCGCTTGGCCCAATACGGTATCTGAAATAGGAGCGACGTAGATTGAACAAATGTGATAGAATTACGCTGAATTCTTATATTAACCGTAATATAAAATGATCTAATCGGGTCTCTGATCGCCCTACCCTAGAAGTTTAATAGTGCATGTCGCTCGTCATTTCATGTGCGTTGAGATGCCGCTTAGCCTAATACCCTATCTGAAATAGGAGCGACTTAAATTGAACAAATGTGATAGAATTTCGCTGAATTCTTATATTAACCATAATGTAAAATGATCTAATCGGGTCTCTGTTCGCCCTAACCAAGAAGTTTAATAGTGCATTCCACTCATCATTTCATGCGCTTTGAGATGCCGCTTAGCCCAATACGCTATATGAAATAGGAGCGACGTAAATGGAAAAAATGTGATAGAGTTTCGCTGAATACTTATATTAACCAAAATATAAAATGATCTAATCGGGTCTCTGATTGCCCTATCATAGAAGTTTAATAGTGCATTTTGCTCGCCATTCCACGCGGTTTAAGATGCCGCTTAGCCCAGTACGCTGTCTGAAATAGGAGCGACGTAAATTGAACGAACGTGATAGAATTTTGCTGAATTCTTTAATTAACCATAATATAAAATGATCTAATAGGGTCTCTGATTGCCCTACCCTAGAGGTTTAATTGTGCATTTTACACGCCATCTCATGCGATTTGAGATGCCGCTTAGCCCAATACGCTATCTGAAATAGGAGCGACGTAAATTGAACAAATGTGATAGAATTTCGCTGAATTCTTATATTAACCATAATGTAAAATGATCTAATCGGGTCTCTGTTCGCCCTAACCTGGAAGTTTAATAGTGCATTCCACTCGTCATTTCATGCGCTTTGAGATGCCGCTTAGCCCAATCCGCTATCTGAAATAGGAGCGACGGAAATTGAACAATTGTGATAGAATGTCGCTGAATTCTTATATCAACCAAAATATGGAATGATCTAATCGGGTCTCTGATTGCCCTATCATAGAAGTTTAATAGTGCGTTTTACTCGCCATTCCACGCGCTTTAAGATGCCGCTTAGCCCAATACGTTATCCGAAATAGGAGCGACGTAAATTGAACAAATGTGATAGAATTTCGCAGAATTCTTATATTAACCATAATGTAAAATGATCTAATCGGGTCTCTGTTCGCCCTAACCAAGAAGTTTAATAGTGCATTCCACTCGTCATTTCATGCGCTTTGAGATGCCGCTTAGCTCAATACGCTATCTGAAATAGGAGCGACGTAAATTGAACAAATGTGATAGAATTTCGCTGAATTCTTCAATTAACCATAATGTAAAATGATCTAATCGGGTCTCTGTTCGCCCTACCCAATAAGATTAATAGTGCATTCCACTCGTCATTTCATGCGCTTTGAGATGCCGCTTAACCCAATACGCTATCTGAAATAGGAGCGACGTAAATTGAACAAATGTGATAGACATACGCTGAATTCTTAAATTAACCATAATATAAAATGATCTAATCGGGTCTCTGTTTGCCCTACCCTAGAAGTTTAATAGTGCGTTTTACTCGACATTTCATGCGCTTTGAGATGCCGCTTAGCACAATACGCTATCTGAAATAGGAGCGACGTAACTTGAACAAATGTGATAGAAGTTCGCTGTATTCTTCAATTAACCATAATGTAAAATGATCTAATCGGGTCTCTGTTCGCCCTACCCTAGAAGTTTAATAGTGCATTTCACTCGACATTTCATGCGCTTTGAGATGCCGCTTAGCCCATTACGCTATCTGAAATAGGAGCGACGTAAATTGAAAAAATGAGATAGAATTTCGCTCAATTCTTATATTAACCATAACGTAAAATGATCTAATCCGGCCCCTGTTCCCCCTACCCTAGAAGTTTAATAGTGCATTTCAATCGTCGTTTCATGCGCTTTGAGATGCCGCTTAGCCCAATACGCTATCTGAAATAGGAGCGACGCAAATTGAACAAATGTGATAGAATTTCGCTGAATTCTTATATTAACAAAAATATAAAATGATCTAATCGGGTCTCTGATTACCCTATCATAGAAGTTTAATAGTGCATTTTACTCGCCATTTCATGCGCTTTGAGATGCCTATTAGCCTAATACGCTATCTGAAATAGGAGCGACTTAAATGAACAAATGTGATAGAATTTCTCTGAATTCTTATATTAACCATAATGTAAAATGATCTAATCGGGTCTCTGTTCGCCCTACCCTAGAAGTTTAATAGTGCATTCTACTCGCCATTTCATGCACTTTGAGATGCCGCTTAGCCCAATACGCTATCTGAAATAGGAGCGACGGAAATTGAACAAATGTGATAGAAATACGCTGAATTCTTAAATTAACCATAATATAAAAATGATCTAACCGGGTCTCTGTTTGACCTACCCTAGAAGTTTAATAGTGCATTTTACTGGGTATTTCATGCGCTTTGAGATGCCTATTAGCCTAATACGCTATCTGAAATAGGAGCGACTTAAATTGAACAAATGTGATAGAATTTCGCTGAATTCTTATATTAACCATAATGTAAAATGATCTAATCGGGTCTCTGTTCGCCCTACCCTAGAAGTTTAATAGTGCATTTCACTCGTCATTTCATGCGCTTTGAGATGCCGCTTTGCCCAATACGCTATCTGAAATCGGACCGATGTAAATTGAACAAATGTGATAGAAATTCGCTGAATTCTTTTATTTACCATAATGTAAAATGATCTAATCGGGTCTCTGTTCGCCGTACCCTAGAAGTTTAATAGTGCATTTCACTCGTCATTTCATGCGCTTTGAGATGCCGCTTAGCCCAATAACCTATCTGAAATAGGAGCGACGTAAATTGAACAAATGTGATAGAATTTCGCGGAATCCTTATATTAACCAAAATATAAAATGATCTAATCGGGTCTCTGATTGCCCTACCCTAGAAGTTTAATAGTGCATTTCACTCGTCATTTCATGCGCTTTGAGATGCCGCTTAGCCCAATACGCTGTTTGAAATAGGAGCGACGTAAATTGAACAAATGTGATAGAATTTCGCTGAATTCTTATATTAAACAAAATATAAAATGATCTAATCGGGTCTCTGATCGCCCTATCATAGAAGTTTAATAGTGCATTTACCTCGCCATTCCACGCGCTTTGAGATGCCGCTTAGCCCAAAACGCTATCTGAAATAGGAGCGACGTAAATTGAACAAATGTGATTGAATTTCCCTGAATTCTTATATTAACCTTAATGTAAAATGATGCAATCGGGTCTCTGTTCGCCCTACCCTAGAAGTTTAATAGTGCATTTCACTCGTCATTTCATGCGCTTTGAGATGCCGCTTATCCCAATACGCTATCTGAAATAGGAGCGACGTTAATTGAACAAATGTGATAGAATTTCGCTGAATTCTTATATTAAACAAAATATAAAATGATCTAATCGGGTCTCTGTTTGCCCTACCCTAGAAGTTGAATAGTGCATTTTACTCGTCATTTCATGCGCTTTGAGATGCCTCTTAGCCCAATACGCTACCTGAAATAGGAGCGACGTAAATTGAACAAATCTAATAGAATTTCGCTGTATTCTTAAATTAACCATAATGTAAAGTGATCTAATCGGGTCTCTGTTCGCCCTACCCTAGAAGTTTAATAGTGCATTTCACTCGTCATTCCATGCGCTTTGAGATGCCCCTTAGCCCAATACGCTATCTGAAATAGGAGCGACGTAAATTGAACAAATGTGATAGAATTTCGCTGAATTCTTATATTAAACAAAATATAAAATGATCTAATCGGGTCTCTGATTGCCCTATCATAGAAGTTTAATAGTGCATTTTCCTCGCCATTCCACGCGCTTTAAGATGCCGCCTTACCCAGTACGCTATCTGAAACAGGAACGACGTAAATTGAACAAATGTAATAGAATTTTGCTGAATTCATAAATTAACCATAACATAAAATGATCTAAACGGGTCTCTGTTTGCCCTACCCTAGAAGTTTAATAGTGTATTTTACTCGTCATTTCATGCGCTTTGAGATGCCGCTTAGCCCAATACGCTATCTGAAATCGGAGCGATATAAATTGAACAAACGTGATAGAATTTCGCTGTATTCTTATATTAACCATAGTGTAAAATGACCTAATCGGGCCACTGTTCGCCCTACACTAGAAGTTTAATAGTGCATTCCACTCGTCATTTCATGCGCTTTCTGATGCCACCCAGCCCAGTACGCTATCTGAAATAGGTGCGACGTAAATTGAACAAACGTGATAGAATTTTGCTTAATTCTTAAATTAACCATAATATAAAATGATCTAATCGGGTCTCTGTTCGCCCTACCCTAGAAGTTTAATAGTGCATTTCACTCGTCATTCCGTGCGCTTTGAGATGCCGCTTAGCCAAATACGCTATCTGAAATAGGAGCGACGTAAATTGAACAAATGTGATAGAATTTTGCTGAATTCATAAATTAACCATAATATAAAATGATCTAATCGGGTCTCTGATTGCCCTACCCTAGAAGTTTAATAGTGCATTTTACTCGCCATTTCATGCGCTCTGAGATGCCGCATAGCCCAAAACGCTATCTGAAATAGGAGTGACGTAAATTGAACAAATGTGATAGAATTTCCCTGAATTCTTATATTAACCTTAATGTAAAATGATGCAATCGGGGCTCTGTTCGCCCTACCCTAGAAGTTTAATAGTGCATTTCACTCGTCATTTCATGCGCTTTGAGATGCCGCTTAGCCCAACACGCTGTTTGAAATAGGAGCGACGTAAATTGAACAAATGTGATAGAATTTCGCTGAATTCTTATATTAAACAAAATATAAAATGATCTAATCGGGTCTCTAATCGCCCTATCATAGAAGTTTAATAGTGCATTTACCACGCCATTCCACGCGCTTTGAGATGCCGCTTAGCCCAAAACGCTATCTGAAATAGGAGCGACGTAAATTGAACAAATGTGATTGAATTTCCCTGAATTCTTATATTAACCGTAATGTAAAATGATCCAATCGGGTCTGTGTTCGCCCTACCCTAGAAGTTTAATAGTGCATTTCACTCGTCATTTCATGCGCTTTGAGATGCCGCTTATCCCAATACGCTATCTGAAATAGGAGCGACGTAAATTGAACAAATGTGATAGAATTTCGCTGAATTCTTATATTAAACAAAATATAAAATGATCTAATCGGGTCTCTGATTGCCCTATCATAGAAGTTTAATAGTGCATTTTTCTCGCCATTCCACGCGCTTTAAGATGCCGCCTTACCCAGTACGCTATATGAAACAGGAACGACGTAAATTGAACAAATGTAATAGAATTTTGCTGAACACTTAAATTAAACATAATATAAAATGATATAATCGGGTCTCTGTTTGCCCTACCCTAGAAGTTTAATAGTGCATTTTACTCGCCATTTCATGTGCTTTAAGATGCCGCTTCGCCCAATACGCTATCTGAAATAGGAGCGACGTAAATAGAACAAATGTCATAGAATTTCGCTGAATTCTCAAATTAACCATAATATAAAATGATCTAATCGGGTCTCTGTTTGCCCTACCCTAGAAGTTTAATGGTGCATTTTACTCGTCATTTCATGCGCTTTGAGGTGCCGGTTTGCCCAATACGCTATCTGAAATAGGACCGATGTAAATTGAACAAATGTGATAGAATTTCGCTGAATTCTTTTATTAACCATAACGTAAAATGATCTAATCGGCTCTCTGTTCGCCCTTGCCTAGAAGTTTAATAGTGCATTTTATTCGAAATTTCATGCGCTTTGAGATGCCGCTTAGCCCAATACGCTACCTGAAATAGGAGCGACGTAAATTGAACAAATGTGATAGAATTTCCCTGAAACCTTATATTATACAAAATATAAAATGATCTAATCGGGTCTCTGATTGCCCTATCATAGAAGTTTAGTAGTGCATTTTACTCGCTTTTCCACGCGCTTTAAGATGCCGCCTATCCCAGTACGCTATCTGAAATTGGAGCGACGTAAGTTGGACAAATGTGATAGAATTACTCTGAATTCTTATATTAACCCTAATATAAAATGATCTATTCGGGTCTCTGTTTGACCTACCCTTGCAGTTTAATAGTGCATTTTATTCGCCATTTCATGCGATTTGAGATGCCGCTTAGCCCAATACGCTACCTGAAATAGGAGCGACGTAAATTGAACAAATGTGATAGAATTTCCCTGGAATCTTATATTAACCAAAATATAAAATGATCTAATCGGGTCTCTGATTGCCGTATCACAGAAGTTTAATAGTGCATTTTCCTCGCCATACCACGCGCTTTAAGATGCCGCCTTGCCCAGTACGGTATCTGAAATAGGAGCGACGTAAATTGAACAAATGTGATAGAATTTCGCTGAATCCTTATATTAACCAAAGTATAAAATGATCTAATCGGGTCTCTGATTGCCCTATCATAGAAGTTTAGTAGTGCATTTTACTCGCTTTTCCACGCGCTTTAAGATGCCGCCTAGCCCAGTACGCTATCTGAAATTGGAGCGACGTAAGTTGGACAAATGTGATAGAATTACGCTGAATTCTTATATTAACCGTAATATAAAATGATCTATTCGGGTCTCTGTTTGCCCTACCCTTGCAGTTTAATAGTGCATTTTATTCGCCATTTCATGCGATTTGAGATGCCGCTTAGCCCAATACGCTACCTGAAATAGGAGCGACGTAAATTGAACAAATGTGATAGAATTTCTCTGAAATCTTATATTATACAAAATATAAAATGATCTAATCGGGTCTCTGATTGCCCTGTCATAGAAGTTTAATAGTGCATTTTCCTCGCCATTCCACGCGCTTTAAGATGCCGCCTTGCCCAGTACGCTATCTGAAATAGGAACGACGTAAATTGAACAAACGTGATAGAATTTTGCTTAATTCTTAAATTAACCATAATATAAAATCATCTAATCGGGTCTCTGTTTGCCGTACCCTAGAAGTTTAATAGTGCATTTTACTCGCCATTTCATGCGTTTTGAGATGCCTATTAGCCTAATACGCTATCTGAAATAGGAGCGACTTAAATTGAACAAATGTGATAGAATTTCGCTGAATTCGTATATTAACCATAATGTAAAATGATCTAATCGGGACTCTGTTCGCCCTACCCTATAAGTTTAATAGTGCATTCCACGCATCATTTCATGCGCTTTGAGATGCCGCTTAACCCAATACGCTATCTGAAATAGGAGCGACGTAAATTGAACAAATGTGATAGAATTTCGCTGAATCCTTATATGAACCAAAGTATAAAATGATCTAATCGGGTCTCCGATCGCCCTACCCTAGAAGTTTAATAGTGCATTTTACTCGCCATTTCATGCGCTTTGAGATGCCGCTTAGCCCAATACGCAATCTGAAATAGGAGCCACGTAAATTGAACAAATCTAATAGAATTTCGCTGTATTCTTAAATTAACCATAACGTAAAATGATCTAATCGGGTCTCTGTTCGCCCTACCCTAGAAGTTTAATAGTGCATTTCACTCGTCATTTCGTGCGCTTTGAGATGCCGCTTAGCCGAATACGCTATCTGAAATAGGAGCGACGTAAATTGAACAAATGTGATAGTATTTCCCTGAATTCTTATATTAACCTTAATGTAAAATGATCCAATCGGGTCTCCGTTCGCCCTACCCTAGAAGTTTAATAGTGCATTTCGCTCGTCATTTCATGCGCTTTGAGCTGCCGCTTAGCCCAATACGCTATCTGAAATAGGAACGACGTAAATTGAACAAACGTGATAGAATTTTGCTTAATTCTTAAATTTACCATAATATAAAATCATCTAATCGGGTCTCTGTTTGCCGTGCCCTAGAAGTTTAATAGTGCATTTTACTCGCCATTTCATGCGCTTTGAGATGCCTATTAGCCTAATACGCTATCTGAAATAGGAGCGACGTAAATTGAACAAATGTGATAGAATTTCGCTGAATCCTTATATTAACCAAAGTATAAAATGATCTAATCGGGTCTCCGATTGCCCTACCCTAGAAGTTTAATAGTGCATTTTACTCGCCATTTCATGCGCTTTGAGATGCCGCTTAGCCCAAAACGCTTTCTGAAATAGGAGCGACGTAAATTGAACAAATGTGATAGTATTTCCCTGAATTCCTATATTAACCTTAATGTAAAATGATCCAATCGGGTCTCCGTTCGCCCTACCCTAGAAGTTTAATAGTGCATTTCACTCGTCATTTCATGCGCTTTGAGCTGCCGCTTAGCCCAATACGCTATCTGAAATAGGAGCGACATAAATTGAACAAATGTGATAGAATTTCGCTGAATTCTTATATTAAGCAAAATATAAAATGATCTAATCGGGTCTCTGATCGCCCTATCATAGAAGTTTAATAGTGCATTTACCTCGCCATTCCACGCGCTTTGAGATGCCGCTTAGCCCAAAACGCTATCTGAAATAGGAGCGACGTAAATTGAACAAATGTGATTGAATTTCCCTGAATGCTTATATTAACCTTAACGTAAAATGATCCAATCGGGTCTGTGTTCGCCCTACTCTAGAAGTTTAATAGTGCATTTCACTCGTCATTTCATGCGCTTTGAGATGCCGCTTATCCCAATACGCTATCTGAAATAGGAGCGACGTAAATTGAACAAATGTGATAGAATTTCGCTGAATTCTTATATTAAACAAAATATAAAATGATCTCATCGGGTCTCTGATTGCCCTATCATAGAAGTTTAATAGTGCATTTTCCTCGCCATTCCACGCGCTTTAAGATGCCGCCTTACCCAGTACGCTATCTGAAACAGGAACGACGTAAATTGAACAAATGTAATAGAATTTTGCTGAATTCATATATTAACCATAATATAAAATGATCTAATCGGGTCTCTGTTTGCCCTACCCTAGAAGTTGAATAGTGCATTTTACTCGTCATTTCATGCGCTTTGAGATGCCTCTTAGCCCAATACGCTACCTGAAATAGGAGCGACGTAAATTGAACAAATGTGATAGAATTTCCCTGAAATCTTATATTATACAAAATATAAAATGATCTAATCGGGTCTCTGATTGCCCTATCATAGAAGTTTAGTAGTGCATTTTACTCGCTTTTCCACGCGCTTTAAGATGCCGCCTAGCCCAGTACGCTATCTGAAATTGGAGCGACGTAAATTGAACAAACGTGATAGAATTTTGCTTAATTCTTAAATTAACCATAATATAAAATGTTCTAATCGGGTCTCTGTTTGCCCTACCCTAGAAGTTTAATAGTGCATTTTACTCGCAATTTCATGCGCTTTGAGATGACTATTAGCCTAATACGCTATCTGAAATCGGAGCGATGTAAATTGAACAAACGTGTTAGAATTTCGCTGTAGTCTTATATTAACCATAGTGTAAAATGACCTAATCGGGCCCCTGTTCGCCTTACACTAGAAGTTTAATAGTGCATTCCACTCGTCATTTCATGCGCTTTGAGATGCCACCCAGCCCAGTACGCTATCTGAAATAGGAGCAACGTAAATTGAACAAATGTGATAGAATTTCGCTGAATTCTTATATTAAACAAAATATAAAATGATCTAATCGGGTCTCGGATTGCCCTATCATAGAAGTTTAATAGTGCATTTACCTCGCCATTCCACGCGCTTTAAGATGCCGCCTTGCCCAGCACGCTATCTGAAACAGGAAAGACGTAAATTGAACAAATGTAATAGAATTTTGCTGAATTCTTAAATTAAACATAATATAAAATGATATAATCGGGTCTCTGTTTGCCGTACCCTAGAAGTTTAATAGTGCATTTTACTCGTCATTTCATGCGCTTTGAGATGCCGCTTCGCCCAATACGCTATCTGAAATAGGAGCGATGTAAATTGAACAAATGTGATAGAATTTCGCTGAATTCTTTTATTAACCATAACGTAAAATGATCTAATCGGGTCTCTGTTCGCCCTTGCCTAGAAGTTTAATAGTGCATTTTATTCGCCATTTCATGCGATTTGAGATGCCGCTTAGCCCAATACGCTACCTGAAATAGGAGCGACGTAAATTGAACAAATGTGATAGTATTTCCCTGAATTCCTATATTAACCTTAATGTAAAATGATCCAATCGGGTCTCCGTTCGCCCTACCCTAGAAGTTTAATAGTGCATTTCACTCGTCATTTCATGCGCTTTGAGCTGCCGCTTAGCCCAATACGCTATCTGAAATAGGAGCGACATAAATTGAACAAATGTGATAGAATTTCGCTGAATTCTTATATTAAGCAAAATATAAAATGATCTAATCGGGTCTCTGATCGCCCTATCATAGAAGTTTAATAGTGCATTTACCTCGCCATTCCACGCGCTTTAAGATGCCGCCTTGCCCAGTACGGTATCTGAAATAGGAGCGACGTAAATTGAACAAATGTGATAGAATTTCGCTGAATCCTTATATTAACCATAATATAAAATCATCTAATCGGGTCTCTGTTTGCCCTACCCTAGAAGTTTAATAGTGCATTATACTCGCCATTTCATGCGCTTTGAGATGCCGCTTAGCCCAAAACGCTTTCTGAAATAGGAGCGACGTAAATTGAACAAATGTGATAGTATTTCCCTGAATTCTTATATTAACCTTAATGTAAAATGATCCAATCGGGTCTCCGTTCGCCCTACACTAGAAGTTTAATAGTGCATTCCACTCGTCATTTCATGCGCTTTGAGATGCCGCTTTGCCCAATACGCTATCTGAAATAGGAGCGATGTAAATTGAACAAATGTCATAGAATTTCGCTGAATTCTCAAATTAACCATAATATAAAATGATCTAATCGGGTCTCTGTTTGCCCTACCCTAGAAGTTTAATAGTGCATTTTACTCTTCATTTCATGCGCTTTGAGATGCCGCTTTGCCCAATACGCTATCTGAAATAGGAGCGATGTAAATTGAACAAATGTGATAGAATTTCGCTGAATTCTTTTATTAACCATAACGTAAAATGATCTAATCGGGTCTCTGTTCGCCCTTGCCTAGAAGTTTAATAGTGCATTTTATTCGCCATTTCATGCGCTTTGAGATGCCGCTTAGCCCAATACGCTACCTGAAATAGGAGCGACGTAAATTGAACAAATGAGATAGAATTTTCCTGAAATCTTATATTATACAAAATATAAAATGATCTAATCGGGTCTCTGATTGCCCTATCATAGAAGTTTAGTACTGCATTTTACTCGCCTTTCCACGCGCTTTAAGATGCCGCCTAGCCTAGTAAGCTATCTGAAATTGGAGCGACGTAAGTTGAACAAATGTGATAGAATTACGCTGAATTCTTATATTCACCGTAATATAAAATGATCTATTCGCGTCTCTGTTTGCCCGTACCCTAGAAGTTTAATAGTGCATTTTATTCGCCATTTCATGCGATTTGCGAGGCCGCTTAGCCCAAAACGCTATCTGAAATAGGAGCGACGTAAATTGAGCAAATGTGATAGAATTTCGCTGAATTCTTATATTGAACAAAATATAAAATGACCTAATCGGGTCTCTGATTGCCCTATCATAGAAGTTTAATAGTGCATTTACCTCGCCATTCCACGCGCTTTAAGATGCCGCATTGCCCAGTACGCTATCTGAAACAGGAACGACGTAAATTGAACAAATGTAATAGAATTTTGCTGAATTCTTAAATTAAACATAATATAAAATGATCTAATCGGGTCTCTGTTTGCCCTACCCTAGAAGTTTAATAGTGCATTTTACTCGCCATTTCATGCGCTTTGAGATGCCGCTTTGCCCAATACGCTATCTGAAATAGGAGCGATGTAAATTGAACAAATGTCATAGAGTTTCGCTGAATTCTCAAATTAACCATAATATAAAATGATCTAATCGGGTCTCTGTTTGCCGTACCCTAGAAGTTTAATAGTGCATTTTACTCTTCATTTCATGCGCTTTGAGATGCCGCTTTGCCCAATACGCTATCTGAAATAGGAGCGATGTAAATTGAACAAATGTGATAGAATTTCGCTGAATTCTTTTATTAACCATAACGTAAAATGATCTAATCGGGTCTCTGTTCGCCCTTGCCTAGAAGTTTAATAGTGCATTTTATTCGCCATTTCATGCGCTTTGAGATGCCGCTTAGCCCAATACGCTACCTGAAATAGGAGCGACGTAAATTGAACAAATGAGATAGAATTTCCCTGAAATCTTATATTATACAAAATATAAAATGATCTAATCGGGTCTCTGATTGCCCTATCCTAGAAGTTTAGTACTGCATTTTACTCGCCTTTCCACGCGCTTTAAGATGCCGCCTAGCCTAGTACGCTATCTGAAATTGGAGTGACGTAAGTTGAACAAATGTGATAGAATTACGCTGAATTCTTATATTCACCGTAATATAAAATGATCTATTCGGGTCTCTGTTTGCCCGTACCCTAGAAGTTTAATAGTGCATTTTATTCGCCATTTCATGCGATTTGCGAGGCCGCTTAGCCCAAAACGCTATCTGAAATAGGAGCGACGTAAATTGAACAAATGTGATAGAATTTCGCTGAATTCTTATATTGAACAAAATATAAAATGACCTAATCGGGTCTCTGATTGCCCTATCATAGAAGTTTAATAGTGCATTTACCTCGCCATTCCACGCGCTTTAAGATGCCGCCTTGCCCGTACGCTATCTGAAACAGGAACGACGTAAATTGAACAAATGTAATAGAATTTTGCTGAATTCTTAAATTAAACATAATATAAAATGATCTAATCGGGTCTCTGTTTGCCCTACCTAGAAGTTTAATAGTGCATTTTACTCGCCATTTCATGCGCTTTGAGATGCCGCTTTGCCCAATACGCTATCTGAAATAGGAGCGATGTAAATTGAACAAAAGTGATAGTATTTCGCTGTATTCCTATATTAACCATAGTGTAAAATGACCTAATCGGGCCACTGTTCACCCTACACTAGAAGTTTAATAGTGCATTCCACTCGTCATTTCATGCGCTTTGAGATGCCACCCTGCCCAGTACGCTATCTGAAATAGGAGCGACGTAAATTGAACAAACGTGATAGAATTTTGCTAAATTCTTAAATTAACCATAATATAAAAGGATCTAATCGGGTCTCTGTTTGCCTTACCCTAGAAGTTTAATAGTGCATTTTACTCGCCATTTCATGCGCTTTGAGATGCCGCATTGCCCAATACGCTATCTGAAATAGGAGCGATGTAAATTGAACAAATGTGATAGAATTTCGCTGAATTCTTTTATTAACCATAACGTAAAATGATCTAATCGGGTCTCTGTTCGCCCTTGCCTACAAGTTTAATAGTGCATTTTATTCGCCATTTCATGCGCTTTGAGATGCCGCTTAGCCCCATACGCTACCTGAAATAGAAGCGACGTAAATTGAACAAATGTGATAGAATTTCCCTGAATCCTTATATTAACCAAAATATAAAATGATCTAATCGGGTCTCTGATTGCCCTACCCTAGAAGTTTAATAGTGCATTTACTCGCCATTTCATGCGCTTTGAGGTGCCGCTTAGCCCAATACGCAATCTGAAATAGGAGCCACGTAAATTGAACAAATCTAACAGAATTTCGCTGTATTCTTAAATTAACCATAATGTAAAATGATCTAATCGGGTCTCTGTTCGCCCTACCCTAGAAGTTTAATGGTGCATTTCACTCGTCATTTCATGCGCTTTGAGATGCCGCTTAGCCGAATACGCTATCTGAAATAGGAGCGACGTAATTGAACAAATGTGATAGAATTTTGCTGAATTCATAAATTAACCATAATATAAAATGATCTAATCGGGTCTCCGTTTGCCCTACCCTAGAAGTTTAATAGTGCATTTTACTCGCCATTTCATGCGCTTTGAGATGCCGCTTAGCCCAAAACGCTATCTGAAATAGGAGCGACGTAAATTGAACAAGTGTGATAGAATTTCCCTGAATTCTTATATTAACCTTAATGTAAAATGATCCAATCGGGTCTCTGTTCGCCCTACCCTAGAAGTTTAATAGTGCATTTCACTCGTCATTTCATGCGCTTCGTGATGCCGCTTAGCCCAATACGCTATCTGAAATAGGAGCAACGTAAATTGTACAAATGTGATAGAATTTCGCTGAATTCTTATATTAAACAAAATATAAAATGATCTAATCGGGTCTCTGATTGCCCTATCATAGAAGTTTAATAGTGCATTTACCTCGCCATTCCACGCGCTTTAAGATGCCGCCTTGCCCAGTACGTTATCTGAAACAGGAACGACGTAAATTGAACAAATGTAATAGAATTTTGCTGAATTCTTGAATTAAACATAATATAAAATGATATAATCGGGTCTGTGTTTGCCCTACCCTAGAAGTTTAATAGTGCATTTTATTCGCCATTTCATGCGCTTGGAGATGCCGCTTAGCCCAATACGCTACCTGAAATAGGAGCGACGTAAATTGAACAAATGTAATAGAATTTCCCTGAAATCTTATATTATACAAAATATAAAATGATCTGATCGGGTCTCTGATTGCCCTATCATAGAAGTTTAGTAGTGCATTTTACTCGCCTTTCCACGCGCTTTAAGATGCCGCCTAGCCCAGTACGCTATCTGAAATTGGAGCGACGTAAGTTGAACAAATGTGATAGAATTACGCTGAATTCTTATATTAACCGTAATATAAAATGATCTATTCGGGTCTCTGTTTGCCCTACCCTTGCAGTTTAATAGTGCATTTTATTCGCCACTTCATGCGATATGAGATGCCGCTTAGCCCAATACGCTACCTGAAATAGGAGCGACGTAAATTGAACAAATGTGATAGAATTTTGCTGAATTCTTAAATTAACCATAATATAAAATGATGTAATCTGGTCTCTGTTTGCCCGACCCTTGAAGTATAATAGTGCATTTTACTCGTCATTTCATGCGCTTCGAGATGCCGCTTAGCCCAATACGCTATCTGAAATCGGACCGATGTAAATTGAACAAACGTGATAGAATTTCGCTGTATTCTTATATTAACCATAGTGTAAAATGACCTGATCGGGCCACTGTTCGCCCCACACTAGAAGTTTAATAGTGCATTCCACACGTCATTTCATGCGCTTTGAGATGCCACCCTGCCCAGTACGCTATCTGAAATAGGAGCGACGTAAATTGAACAAACGTGATAGAATTTTGCTTAATTCTTAAATTAACCATAATATAAAATGATCTAATCGGGTCTCTGTTGGCCCTACCCTAGAAGTTTAATAGTGCATTTTACTCGCCATTTCATGCACTTTGAGATGCCGCATTGCCCAATACGCTATCTGAAATAGGAGCGCTGTAAATTGAACAAATGTGATAGAATTTTGCTGAATTCTTAAATTAACCATAATATAAAATGATGTAATCTGGTCTCTGTTTGCCCGACCCTTGAAGTATAATAGTGCATTTTACTCGTCATTTCATGCGCTTCGAGATGCCGCTGAGCCCAATACGCTATCTGAAATAGGAGCGACGTAAATTGAACAAACGTGATAGAATTTTGCTGCATTCTTAATTTAACCATAATATAAAATGATCTAATCGGGTCTCTGTTTGCCCTACCCTAGAAGCTTAATATTGCATTTTACTCGTCATTTCATGCGCTTTGAGATGCCGCTTAGCCCAATACGCTATCTGAAATAGGAGCGACGGAAATTGAACAAATGTGATAGAATTTCGCTGAATCCTTATATTAACCAAAGTATAAAATGATCTAATCGGGTCTCCGATTGCCCTACCCTAGAAGTTTAATAGTGCATTTTACTCGCCATTTCATGCGCTTTGAGATGCCGCTTCGCCCAATACGCAATATGAAATAGGAGCCACGTAAATTGAACAAATCTAATAGAATTTCGCTGTATTCTTAAATTAACCATAATGTAAAATGATCTAATCGGGTCTCTGTTCGCCCTACCCTAGAAGTTTAATAGTGCATTTCACTCGTCATTTCGTGCGCTTTGAGATGCCGCTTAGCCGAATACGCTATCTGAAATAGGAGCGACGTAAATTGAACAAATGTGATAGAATTTTGCTGAATTCATAAATTAACCATAATATAAAATGATCTAATCGGGTCTCTGTTTGCCCTACCCTAGAAGTTTAATAGTGCATTTTACTCGCCATTTCATGCGCTTTGAGATGCCGCTTAGCCCAAAACGCTATTTGAAATAGGAGCGACTTAAATTGAACAAATGTGATAGAATTTCGCTGAATTCTTATATTAACCATAATGTAAAATGATCTAATCGGGACTCTCTTCGCCCTACCCTATAAGTTTAACAGTGCATTCCACTCATCATTTCATGCGCTTTGAGATGCCGCTTAGTCCAATACGCGATCTGAAATAGGAGCGACGTAAATTGAACAAATGTGATAGAATTTCGCTGTATTCTTAAATTAACCATAATGTAAAATTATCTAATCGGGTCTCTGTTCGCCCTACCCTAGAAGTTTAATAGTGCATTTCACTCGTCATTTCATGCGCTTTGAGATGCCGCTTAGCCCAATACGCTATCTGAAATAGGAGCGACGGAAATTGAACAAATGTGATAGAATTTCGCTGAAGCCTTATATTAACCAAAGTATAAAATGATCTAATCGGGTCTCCGATTGCCCTACCCTAGAAGTTTAATAGTGCATTTTACTCGCCATTTCATGCGCTTTGAGATGCCGCTAAGCTCAATACGCAATATGAAATAGGAGCCTCGTAAATTGAACAAATCTAATAGAATTTCGCTGTATTCTGAAATTAACCATAATGTAAAATGATCTAATCGGGTCTCTGTTCGCCCTACCCTCGAAGTTTAACAGTGCATTTCACTCGTCATTTCGTGCGCTTTGAGATGCCGCTTAGCCGATTACGCTATCTGAAATAGGAGCGACGTAAATTGAACAAATGTGATAGAATTTTGCTGAATTCATAAATTAACCATAATATAAAATGATCTAATCGGGTCTCTGTTTGCCCTACCCTAGAAGTTTAATAGTGCATTTTACTCGCCATTTCATGAGCTTTGAGATGCCGCTTAGCCCAAAACGCTATCTGAAATAGAGGCGACGTAAATTGAACAAATGTGATAGAATTTCCCTGAATTCTTATATTAACCTTAATGTAAAATGATCCAATCGGGTCTCCGTTCGCCCTACCCTAGAAGTTTAATAGTGCATTTCACTCGTCATTTCATGCGCTTTGAGATGCCGGTTAGCCCAATACGCTATCTGAAATAGGAGCGACGTAAATTGAACAAATGTGATAGAATTTCGCTGAATTCTTATATTAAACAAAATATAAAATGATCTAATCGGGTCTCTGATCGCCCTATCATAGAAGTTTAATAGTGCATTTACCTCGCCATTCCACGCGCTTTAAGATGCCGCCTTGCCCAGTACGCTATCTGAAATTGGAGCGACGTAAGTTGAACAAATGTGATAGAATTACGCTGAATTCTTATATTAACAGTAATATAAAATGATCTAATCGGGTCTCTGTTCGCCCTACCCTAGAAGTTTAATAGTGCATTTCACTCGTCATTTCATGCGCTTTGAGATGCCGCTTAGCCCAATAACCTATCAGAAATAGGAGCGACGTAAATTGAACAAATGTGATAGAATTTCGCTGAATTCTTATATTAACCAAAATATAAAATGATCTAATCGGGTCTCTGATTGCATTATCATAGAAGTTTAATAGTGCATTTTACTCGCCATTCCATGCGCCTTAAGATGCCGCCTAGCCCAGTACGCTATCTGAAATAGGAACGACGTAAGTTGAACAAATGTGGTAGAATTTTGCTGAGTTCTTAAATTAAACATAATATAAAATGATCTAATCGGGTCTCTGTTTGCCCTACCCTAGAAGTTTAACAGTGCATTTCACACGTCATTTCATGCGCTTTGAGATGCCGCTTAGCCCAATAAGCTATCTGAAATAGGAGCGACGTTAATTGAACAAATGTGATAGAATTTCCCTGAAATATTATATTAAACAAAATACAAAATGATCTAATCGGGTCTCTGATTGCCCTACCATAGAAGTTTAGTAGTGCATTTTAGTCGCCCTTTCATGCACTTTAAGATGCCGCCTAGCACACTACGCTATCTGAAATAGGAGCGACGTAAGTTGAACAAATGTGATAGAATTACGCTGAATTCTTATATTAACCGTAACATAAAATGATCTAATCGGGTCTCTGTTTGCCCTATCATAGAAGTTTAGTAGTGCATTTTACTCGCCTTTCCACGCGCTTTAAGATGCCGCCTAGCCCAGTACGCTATCTGAAATTGGAGCGACGTAAGTTGAACAAATGTGATAGAATTACGCTGAATTCTTATATTAAGCAAAATATAAAATGGTATCTATTCGGGTCTCTGTTTCCCCTACCCTAGAAGTTTAATAGTGCACTTTACTCGCCATTTCATGCGCTTTGAGATGCCGCTTAGCCCAGTACGCTATCTGAAATAGGAGCGACGTAAATTGAACAAATGTGATAGAATTTCGCTGAATTCTTATATTAACCAAAATATAAAATGAGCTAATCGGGTCTCTGATTGCGCTATCATAGAAGTTTAATAGTGCATTTTCCTCGCCATTCCACGCGCTTTAATATGCCGCCTTGCCCAGTACGCTATCTGAAACAGGAACGACGTAAATTGAACGAATGTAATAGAATTTTGCTGAATTCATAAATTAACCATAATATAAAATGATCTAATCGGGTCTCTGTTTGGCCTACCCTAGAAGTTTAATAGTGCATTTTACTCGCCTTTCCACGCGCTTTAAGATGCCGCCTAGCCCAGTACGCTATCTGAAATTGGAGCGACGTAAGTTGAACAAATGTGATAGAATTACGCTGAATTCTTATATTAACCGTAATATAAAATGATCTATTCGGGTCTCTGTTTGCCCTACCCTTGCAGTTTAATAGTGCATTTTATTCGCCATTTCATGCGATTTGAGATGCCGCTTAGCCCAGTACGCTACCTGAAATAGGAGCGACGTAAACTGAACAAATGTGATAGAATTTCCCTGAAATCTCATATTAACCAAAATACAAAATGATCTAATCGGGTCTCTGATTGCCGTATCATAGAAGTTTAATAGTTCATTTTCCTCGCCATTCCACGCGCTTTAAGATGCCGCCTTGCCCAGTACGCTATCTGAAATAGGAACGACGTAAATTGAACAAATGTGATAGAATTTTGCTGAATTCTTAAATTAACCATAATATAAAATGTTATAATCTGATCTCTGTTTGCCCGACCCTTGAAGTATAATAGTGCATTTTACTCGTCATTTCATGTGCTTCGAGATGCCTCTTAGCCCAATACGCTATCTGAAATTGGAGCGATGTAAATTGAACAAACGTGATAGAATTTCGCTGTATTCTTATATTAACCATAGTGTAAAATGACCTAATCGGGCCACTGTTCGCCCTACACTAGAAGTTTAATAGTGCATTCCACTCGTCATTTCATGCGCCTTGAGATGCCACACAGCCCAGTACGCTATCTGAAATAGGAGCGACGTAAATTGAACAAACGTGATAGAATTTTGCTTAATTCTTAAATGAACCATAATATAAAATGATCTAATCGGGTCTCTGTTTGCCCTACCCTAGAAGTTTAATAGTGCATTTTACTCGCCATTTCATGCGCTTTGAGATGCCGCTTAGCCCAAAACGCTATTTGAAATAGGAGCGACTTAAATTGAACAAATGTGATAGAATTTCGCTGAATTCTTGTATTAACCATAATGTAAAATGATCTAATCGGGTCTCTCTTCGACCTACCCTATAAGTTTAACAGTGCATTCCACTCATCATTTCATGCGCTTTGAGATGCCGCTTAACCCAATACGCTATCTGAAATAGGAGCGACGTAAATTGAACAAATGTGATAGAATTTCGCTGAATTCTTATATTAAACAAAATATAAAATGATCTAATCGGTTCTCTGATCGCCCTATCATAGAAGTTTAATAGTGCATTTACCTCGCCATTCCACGCGCTTTAAGATGCCGCCTTGCCCAGTACGCTATCTGAAACAGGAACGACGTAAATTGAACAAATGTAATAGAATTTTGCTGAATTCTTAAATTAAACATAATATAAAATGATATAATCGGGTCTGTGTTTGCCCTACCCTAGAAGTTTAATAGTGCATTTTACTCGTCGTTTCATGCGCTTTGAGATGCCGCTTCGCCCAATACGCTATCTGAAGTA
Organism: Macropis europaea; assembly: GCA_916610135.2. NCBI lineage: Eukaryota > Metazoa > Arthropoda > Insecta > Hymenoptera > Melittidae > Macropis > Macropis europaea. Next base: position 2,247 of record CAKAJE020000099.1, on the reverse strand, counting down.
GGAGCGACGTAAATTGAACAAATGTCATAGAATTTCGCTGAATTCTCAAATTAACCATAATATAAAATGATCTAATCGGGTCTCTCATTGCCCTATCATAGAAGTTTAGTAGTGCATTTTACTCGCCTTTCCACGCGCTTTAAGATGCCGCCTAGCCCAGTACGCTATCTGAAATTGGAGCGACGTAAGTTAAACAAATGTGATAGAATTACGCTGAATTCTTATATTAACAGTAATATAAAATGATCTAATCGGGTCTCTGTTCGCCCTACCCTAGAAGTTTAATAGTGCATTTCACTCGTCATTTCATGCGCTTTGACATGCCGCTTAGCCCAATAACCTATCAGAAATAGGAGCGACGTAAATTGAACAAATGTGATAGAGTTTCGCTGAATTCTTATATTAACCAAAATTTAAAATGATCTAATCGGGTCTCTGATTGCCCTATCGTAGAAGTTTAATAGTGCATCTTACTCGCCATTCCACGCGCTTTAAGATGCCGCATAGCCCAATACGCTATCTGAAATTGGAGCGATGTAAATTGAACAAATGTGATAGAATTTCGCTGAATTCTTCTACCAACCATAATGTAAAATGATCGAATCGGGTCTCTGTTCGCCCTACCCTAGAAGTTTAATAGTGCATTTTATTCGCCATTTCATGCGTTTTGAGATGCCGCTTGGCCCAATACGCTATGTGAAATAGGAGCGACGTGAATTGAACAAATGTGATAGAATTTCGCTGAATTCTTATATTAACCAAAATATAAAATGATCTAATCGGGTCTCTGATTGCCCTATCATAGAAGTTTAGTTGTGTATTTTACTCGCCATTGCACGCGCTTTAAGATGCCGCCTAGCCCAGTACGCTATCTGAAGTAGGAGCGACGTAAATTGAACAAATGTGATAGAATTTCGCTGAATTCTTATATTAACCAAAATATAAAATGATCTAATCGGGTCTCTGATTGCATTATCATAGAAGTATAATAGTGCATTTTACTCGCCATTCCACGCGCCTTAAGATGCCGCCTAGCCCAGTACGCTATCTGAAATAGGAACGACGTAAGTTGAACAAATGTGGTAGAATTTTGCTGAGTTCTTAAATTAAACATAATATAAAATGATCTAATCGGATCTCCGTTTGCCCTACCCTAGAAATTTAATAGTGCATTTTACTCGCCATTTCGTGCGCTTTGAGATGCCGCTTAGCTCAATACGCTATCTGAAATAGGAGCGACGTAAATTGAACAAATGTGATAGAATTTCGCTGAATTCTTAAATTAACCATAACATGAAATGATCTAACCGGGTCTATGTTTGCCCTACCCTAGAAGTTTAATAGTGCATTTTACTCGCCATTTCGTGCGCTTTGAGATGCTGCTTACCTCAATACGCTATCTGAAATATGAGCGACGTAAATTGAACAAATGCGATAGAATTTCGCTGAATTCTTATATTAACCTTAATGTAAAATGATCTAATCGGGTCTCTGTTCGCCCTACCCAATAAGTTTTATAGTGCATTTCACTCGACATTTCATGCGCTTTGAGATGCCGCTTAGCCCAATAAGCTATCTGAAATAGGAGCGACGTAAATTGAACAAATGTGATAGAATTTTCCGGAATTCTTATATTAACCCTAATGTAAAATGATCTAATCGGGGCTCTGTTCGCCCTACCCTAGAAGTTTAATAGCGCACGTCACTCGTCATTTCATGCTCTTTGAGATGACGCTTAGCCCAATACGCTATCTGAAATAGGAGCGACGTAAATTGAACAAATCTGATAGAACTTTGCTGAATTCTTAAATTAACCATTATATAAAATGATCTAATCGGGTCTCTGTTTGCCCTACCCTAGAAGTTTAATAGTGCATTTTACTCGACATTTCATGCGCTTTGAAATGCCGCTTAGGCCAGTACGCTATCCGAAACAGGAGCGACGTAAATTGAACAAATGTGATAGAATTCCGCTGAATTCTTAAATTAACCATAATATAAAATGATCTAATCGGGTCTCTGTTTGCCCTACCCTAGAAGTTTAATAGTGCATTTTACTCGCCATTTCATGCGCTTTGAGGTGCCGCTTAGGCCAGTACGCTGTCCGAAACAGGAGCGACGTAAATTGAACAAATGTGATAGAATTTCAATGAATTCTTAAATTAACCATAATATAAAATGATCTAATCGGGTCTCTGTTTGCCCTACCCTAGAAGTTTAATAGTGCATTTTACTCGCCATTTCATG